>JAXQQM020072984.1:0-253801 GCA_034641835.2 Pinus albicaulis
TTCAAGGAAGTGATTTCCCCTATAATGATTTACCAATCTTGAAACTTTAAAAGCAAATTAAAATTACAATGACAAGACTTGAAAGAAAGTAAAAGTGTACTGCTGAAATGAAAAGGTGCTGCTAATCTAATGAATTAAAACAGGAAACTAGTGAACATGAAAACTAAACTATTCTTGCTGCCAACTGAACACAAAAGAAACTACGCTTATGGAAATTCAAAATTGCAATGAAATAAATCTAAATCAGATTACATCAATTCATTTTTCGACCCTTCATCATTAGACCAGCTATGACTTGCGGAAGTAATCATAAACAACTTGTGTAACTGATATTTAATTCGCAAAAAGTAAACTAATACTAAACCATACACACATGATTCAATCCCTCGCCATCAGTCCAGCTGTGGCTTTCGGAGGCAACTGAAGATGTCATACATGATTTAATATATCTAAGTTTGCAGAAAAGAAACTAATACTAAACTACACATTTCATAATGCAGCCCCTCACCATCATTCCAGCTGTGGCTTTCGGAGGTAACTGAAGACGCTATGAGCAGCTTAATATATCTAATTTTGCAGAAAAGAAACTAATACTAAACTACACATTTCATCATGCAGTCCCTCACCATCAGTCCAGCTGTGGCTTTCGGAGGCAACTGAAGACACTATGAGCAACTTAATATATTTAAATTTAACTACTGAATCAGATAAACAAAACTGAAATGTACAAAGCAAGACTGAAGTTAAACAAATGCTATGAAAAGGAAACTAGCAGCAGAATAATGTTAGTCTCATATCATTAGCAAAAATACTATGAAAATGCCCGGGCTGTCTACCTAAAACCTGCACAAGAAAACTGATCAGTGATTTAACAATCATAAAAACATGAAAGACAAGAATGCAATGGAAATTATAGAAATGTATGAACAGAAATGAAACAACTATGAAATATGAACATGTAATGGATTATGATACAATGACTTTTTCAAGAAATGAAATGAAATATATATACATTAATACGAACCTGGTGAGAAGCGGGGGCCCTCTACTGCGGCCTACTGGTGATCCTCAAACAATTAGTTATAAAGCGAGTTTCTGCATTAGCGGAGTTCATTGCAATTGATGATAAATACGGCTCAAAGCGGTATGTGTCACTACAAAACTAACATAACAGAGTACGCACATCAACTATCAACTAAAAACTCAACAACTAACTCTACGTGCGTATGCAAACGCTTTATATAAAGCAATAAACTGTAACTGTCTCCTGAAGTTTATGATAGCAGCCAGCACGTAGACCACTAAGGCCACGGATATAGGAGTATGGCCATGTTGGAAAACGGATCTATGGAAGGTGGGCGCTTGAATTCAACTCCAGAACTTTGCACAAATGTCAATTAACCTCCGCAAGCTTAGAAACGGCTGTATGGATGTTTATATGCCACGAAACAGAGTCCAGCCGACATAGAACTCCATAGTTGACTTCCACGTGGATGGCTTTGACCGCGGCTTTCTTTGACGAATTTACTTGAACCAATAGGACACGAACCATGTCCTAGTCATTCCTAGCCTACCCATGTGGCTCGTTTCCTTCGTAGACACCTGTAGCATAGATTTCCACAAAATAGCTGCGGAAAGTTGCAGCAGCTGCGGAAAGTGGCAAGTTTCCGCAGCTGTATGAACAAAATCTAAATCAAATAGAAAACACAAAAACATAATTAAAAACCGTGTTAGATACCCTTTTGCACATGATATTGACAATTTTGGAGGTTTAGGTGAGTGAAAAAGATATGGAAAAGTGTATGGAAAAGAGGCAAATTCGGGACTCAACATACCCCCATTGTGAAGGTGTTGCATGTCCTCATGCAACCAAAATTTTGATACTCTTTGTTCAATTCATGTGCCTTGATACTTCAGCCAGCACATCTAACCCCCTTCTCTTCTTCTTTGGTACTGCCATCATTCTAGGTTTCTTCATTAAGCACCTGAATTTGATATTCACAAGTGCTCTGCTCAATTTTTGGCATTTCCTTTTTAGCTTCTTATTCTTCTTTTGCCAAATACCCAAATGTAACATAGTATTGTCATGGATAATTTTGTCCAGTTTGCCTTGCTCTTTGAGTGTTTCATTTTCATTTTTGATATGCCGATTCAAAAGCTCAAGCTCAAAAATCTCTTGTTTTAATGACTGAACCAAATCATCCTGCAATGTATGAGGCTGAATAGAAGAGGTACTTGGGCCTGTGGCTGCCTTCTCTAGGGATTCTATATAGTCATAGACCTCCTGCTGTTTGGGGTCTACTTCCGGTGTCTTTTTCATTGGGCTGTCCCCAAATTGTTGCAAGGGAGAATTATGTTCAAAATCTGGCCGAGGAGAACTTACATCAATATTTTGCTGAGAATAAGATGGAGTACGCTCATTGTCTGATTGGGAGTGAAAGGAGTCAGGTTCACTAACTGACTGAAATGGACTATTGTCAGTTGGAGACTGTTCAGATGTCTCCTCACCCAAATCAATGAAATGAGAACCTTTAATTTGTGTTTTTCTCAGTTTTCCCTTAAGCCTGCTGCTTCTCCTCACATGCTGTGGTACACTACCCTTTTGTTCTTGTTTTCCTGTTTTTGCCTTCTTGGATAGAGATGACTGTTTTTGAAGAAAAACTAATCTTTCAGATAGAATTTGGTGATCTTCTTCTTCAGAAGAAGAAGTTTTATGGACAGCCTCAATAATTTCTTTCCCTTTTGATATTGTTGGCTTCTTAGCTTTAATTTCCTTCTTCTTCCTTTTTACCAATCTCTCTTCCCTATCAGTTTTCTTCATAGTAGTAGTATAAGTATCTTGGATTTCATCTACTGTTCTTTTCCTTCTACTTCTTTTTGCTGTGCTAGCTGCGGGAATTTCCTGTGTAGGAGCAACTTGGGTTTCAACATTTATTTTCTTTCTTCTACTCCTTCTAATTGGATTACCTTCAGGAATTTCCTGAGGTTCTTCAAAGAAGTTTCTAACTAGGAATTGTTCCCATGTATCTTCTCTTTCCTTTAGCTCCTTTTCAATCAAAATTTTTATAAGCCCATGGTGATATAAATGAGGCTCTACATCTCCTAGGTGTTTTTGCACAGTCACAACCATTTTCTTCAAGCTATTGAATAGGAAATAAGGAAGATTGAGAGTTTGGTTTTCAAGAAAATTCATCAATAGCCTAGTATGATACATGTACATAGAGCCAAAACAGCCTTCACATGTGATAAATTTCTGAACAATGAGTAATAAAGTGGCCCATTCATCTTTTATTGCATGCACAGGGATTCCTCTTTTGAAAACAGTGATATCCATACCTTGATTTCGGAGGATTGTTCTCCATGCCTCATCACTGATACTTTTAATTTTGAACCAACGTTCTCCTTCCTGAAGAAGCTCTGTGGCTGCTGCTATTGATGCTTCATTAACCAAAAACTTGAGGTCTCCCACTTCTGCTTCCGAGCCATCAAATGATCTGGCAAACGCTTTGGTAACTTCTCTGTGGTAACCCCTGAATTTTTGAATAAAACACAGCCATTTAGCTTTCCTCAGCATCTCTTTTGCTTGTGGAAATCCCTCTATGAACTTCGGTCCTTCCGGCTCTGCCCTTAATAATTTTCCCATTTTACTTCTCTGTGCTTAACAAGCTTGCCTCTGTGAGGGTTTAAGTGGAAATAGAACGATGGAATACACAGAATCGAGCACAATGCTGTGGGGATGTTATCACAAAACGGAAATGAGCACCATACACAGAATGGAATAAGACTGTGGGTGGATATACGGGAATGAGAGTGAGCAAAAGGAACGGAATGGAGTGAAACAGGGAATGAGAATGAGTAGCGTGGGGTTTTGTAAACACGACAGAGACACGACAAAGAGGTTAACAAAGTATAATGCATTCGGCCGCATTTTGAATTTTGGTGGCTGTGTAATAAATATAAACACGTTTCAATCAATGATTATGAAGTTATGCGGCTTGTAAGAGTCCTTTGTTAACTCAAATACGTATCATTATCTACGGTGGGATATTTGAACATGAGTGAGAGTCGGAATTTCAATGATGAAACCGTTGGTGAATAAATGCAAGAGGATAACATAGAGATCGTGGAAGGTTACGGGACTGTCAATATAATCATTGCGCATTATGGGTAGAGCTCATAGTTTAAAATTACATAAAAATGTGTTTTTCGATACTATTTGAAATAAACTTTATTCATACCTTTGGAATCCTTGCTTTTGCCCTTGGTCTTCAGCTGATTGATCTTCATTAGTGTCTTGAATGTTCCATTGATCCTCTCCTGCATTTTATTTCATAATTTATGAAAATAACAACTAACTGTACATTCTTTTTGAAAACAGAGTAGTAGTAGCTGCGGAATCTGCTCCTGGCTGCGGAAACTGGAGTCAGCTGCGGAAAAAGATGTCAGCTGCGGAAACTGACACAACTATTACTTGGCTGAAATAAAAATGAACAAGTGACAAATGACCAGGTGGAAATGGTCATAAAAAGATTTTTATTGATGGAATGGATGGAATGAAGTGGAATGAAGTGAAATGAAATGAAATGAAATGAAATGAAGTGGAATGAAATGGAGTGAGTGGTGAGATGAAACGAAATGAAAGATAGATTTTTTTTTTGGAAAATATAGAGTGTCAGGTGTCCCTGATTTTCACCCCATATTTTCTGTATAAGACTGCCAATCAATGATTGGTTTTCAGGCTTATACCATTTTTTCTTTTTCTTTTCCTTTTTTTTTTTTTTTTTTTTTTTAAACTTGAAAAACAAAAGCTAGCTTGGTAGAGAAGAAGGATTCTTCTGTACCAGCCTGATTGCAGAACTTTCTTGAAACAACTTGAAAAAATCCTCTTTAGAGAGTGGCTTATGATAAACTTTCAATCTATGGCCATTCACTATAAGAGGAGTTTGAAACTCATCAATGGTCTTGATTCTTACAACTCCATTGTTAAAGATCTTGTCAATCTCATATGACCCAAGCCAATGAGTCTGAAATTTCCCTTGAAAATCTTTAAACTTGGAGTCAAATAACAATGCCCAATCTCCTTCTTGAAACTTCTTCTCTTTGATATATTTGTCATGCCATTTAGCTCTTTGATATTTAACTAGATCAGTTCTTAGAATTGCTTCTTGTCTGATCTCATCTAGCTCATTCAATTGCTCCATTCTATGCTTTTGGGCTTCTGATAAGTCCATTCCCAATTGAACTGCTATCTTGAAGGTCTTGACTTGGAACTCAATGGGGAACAAGACTTCTTTCCCATAAACAAGTTCATAGGGAGAATGTCCTGTTGTATTCCTCCATGTAGTTCTGTAGGCCCACAAGGCTTCTGGAAGCCTTTCTGCCCAATCTCTCCTATGTAGATGAACAATTTTGGTGATGATGCTTTCAAGAACTTTGTTTGTGGACTCCACTTGACCATTTGCTTGTGGATGGTAAGGAGTAGATCTTCTGTGCTTGATTTTGTATTCTTCCATCAACTTCTCCACCAAATTTGATGTGAATTGGCTCCCCTGATCTATTACAATTTCTCTTGGAACACCAAAGCGAGTAAAAATATCCTCATAAAGAAAATGAACAACTGAATTTTCAGTAGCAGATACTAATGCTTTAGCTTCTACCCATTTATTAACATAATCAGTGCAAACCAATATATACTTCTTTTGCTTCGATGGTGGATTAATCGGTCCAATGAAATCTAAAGCCCATTTTTCAAAGGGTTCAATGAGTACCTGTGTTTGCGGTGGCATTTCATTTGAAAGGGTAGGTTTCCCTACTCTTTGGCAGCTATCACACCTTTTGACATATTGTTTTGCATCTTTGAAGAGAGAAGGCCAATAATATCCCAAGGAAGGGATTTTATAGGCCGTCCTTTTGTCCGCAAAGTGTCCGCCGCATGGTTCATCATGACATGCCTTAAGAATATCAGGCATTTCATCTTCCCTGACACATCTTCTGATCACAAGATCTGGCCCTGTTTTAAACAATTCGTTAGAAATCCATGAATATCTTGAACTCTCTTGAATAATTTTTCGTTTTTCTCTTGGAAATAAATGTGAAGGTAGTTTCCCTGTAACCAAATAGTTAGCAATATCTGCATACCAAGGGGTCTTAATAGTTACTGCAAACAAATATTCATCGGGAAACTTATCTTCTACAGGAGAATCTTCTTTAGTATTCTGAATCCTAGACAAGAAATCAGCTACTGTATTCTGTTTTCCTGGTCTATCCAACACAGTAATATTGAATTCTTGCAAAAGTAAAAGCCATCTTGTCACTCTGCCATTAGTAACAGGTTTGTTCATTAAATATGTAATTGCAGAATGGTCAGTATGAATAAAAGTTTCATAGCCTGTTATGTAATGTCTAAACTTATTAATTGCATGAACAACAGCTAAAAACTCTTTTTCAGTCACAGTATAGTTCAACTCTGTGGGAGTCAAATTTTTACTGGTGTAATAAATGGCATAAGGAACTAAATCTTTTTGACCCAACACAGCTCCTAGAGCTGTATCTGAAGCATCCGTAGAAATATGGAAAGGGAGTTTCCAATTTGGTCCTCTCAAGATAGGTGCTTCGGATATTCTTGTTTTCAAAGTTTCAAAAGCTGATTGACAATCAGGATCCCATTTAAATTCACAGTCTTTTGTAAGCAATTTGAAGAGTGGAGATGCTATTTTAGTGAAGTTTTCTATAAATCTTCTATAGTAACAAGTAAATCCTAGAAAACTTCTAACATCTCTTTGACAATTTGGAATAGGTAACTTGGAGATGACTTCAACTTTTGATCTATCAACCTTAATCCCATCTCCTGAAATATGATGTCCTAAAACAATCCCTTCAGTAAACATCATAAAGCATTTTCATGGCTTAATGAAAGGTTTGTTTCTTTACATCTTATAAGAACTTTTTCCAAATTTTCTAATGCCTCTTCAAATGAATTACCATAAACTGTAAAATCATCCATATAAACCTCTATACAATCATGGATTAGATCAGAAAAAATTCCTAGTACTGCTCTTTGGAATGTTGCAGGTGCATTACATAACCCAAAAGGAAGCACTCGGTAGGCAAAAATTCCCCATGGACAAGTAAATGTGGTCTTATCTTGATCTTCAGGTGCTACCTGAATTTGATTATAGCCACTAAAACCATCCAAAAATGAAAAGTACTTTTTAACTGCTAATGTATCTAATACCTGATCAATAAAAGGCAAAGGAAAGTGATCCTTCAAAGTTGCTTTGTTCAATTCCCTGTAATCAATGCATACCCTCCATTTACCATTTTTTTAGGTACTATAACCAAAGGAGAAACCCATCGGCTATCTGAAATTGGATAAATGAAGTTTACATTGAGAAGTTTTTGGAGCTCTTCTTTCACTATCTCCCTAAGATTTGGATTCATCCTTCTTTGAGGTTGTCTAATTGGTCTACTGTTTTCCTCAATATAGATATGATGGATGCAAGTCTTAGGATCAATACCCTTCATGTCAGTATACTCCCATGCAAATGTAGTAGAATGTTTTTGAAAGATTCTGGTTAGTTCTTCTTGTTGTGACTTCTCCAGATGTTTATTAATATTCAATGTCTTTTCTGGAAAAATCTCAATAGCAGAATTACCAAAATCTTCCATAGAGTAAAGAGACATTTGTCTTGATGATAAATATTCTATGTCAGATTCCAACTGAAATTGTGTGGGGTTATATTCTGAAGTTATCTCAAAATTTTCTAATGTGTTTAGAATTTGACTATCCTCACTAATTTCAGAAATGGTAAAGACAGGTTGTATAATGTTCTCATCATCGATCCATTCATTGTCTCCTATTTATATAATTGCTCTTGCGGGAGGATACAAATTGAATTTCTTTGTCGAATTACCATTAGAAATGTACATGTCTCCAGATCTACAACTAATAAAAGCATCAGCTGTGGCCAGCCAAGGTCTTCCTAAGATAATTGGATGTCCTCCTAGATTACTTTTGAGAGTCAAAATCATAAAGTCTACTGGATATTCCCAAGAATCTAAGGAGACTGAAATATCTTCTAATACACCATCTGGTTTAATAACCGATCGATCTGCAAGTTGCAGTAAAGTAGGTGTAAAGAGAAGGTTAGGAAGTTTTAGCTGTTCCATAGTCTGTCTACTCATAATGTTGATAGCGGCCCCTAAGTCAATCAATGTGTTTGGAATTTCTATCCCATTTATATGTGTCTTGACAATTGGACTTCCTGGATCTACATACTTCTGCATGGTAATTTTCCCATCATAATATCTGCAATCTTTCCTACCAGGTGGATTCTTCTTGTGTCTTTTAGTTTCCTTCCTGGTCTTTTGAAACTCAACTCCTTTATAGTTTTTGCTAGAATAGGAATTTCTCGAATGGCTTGTAGCAATGGAATCTTGATACAAACATTCTTCAATTCATCTAGAAAGTCATAGTTAGGCAACAAGATTTTTTTTTCCACCCCCTTATCAATTTTTAGTCTTTCCGGAAAAGGAGGTGTAGATGAAGATACAGGTTGCTCAACTATAGGAGTTGTGGATGTTAGCTTTTCTTTTTCTTTTTGAATTTTTGAATTTTGAAGAGATTCTTCCTCATAACCCTTATTGACTTGAAGAGAGTCCTCCTCAGAGGTATCTTGCTCTTGAATGTTTATAGAAGGTTTTTCTAAAACTCTACCAGATCTGAGTTGTACATCGTTGAGAGGAACAATCATATAGGTAGGAAATTGTTGTCCTTCTACCATATAAGTATTTTGAGGATTCTTATTGTTAGGATTTGGCAATGGCTGAGCTGGAAGTTGATTTGTCTTCTGTTGGTATGGGAGCATGAGTTGAGGATTTGTATTTTGTTGAGAAGTTTGTTGTTGTGGAAATGGCAATGAAAGTTGTGGATTTGGGCTTGGAAGTTGTGGAGCTTGTTGATTTTGAAAAGATGGAGGATATTGATAAAATTGAGCAAATCTCCCATAAGGATTTTGCATCCCTTGTACCCATGGTTGATATGAATTTTGATGTTGGGGCCAAGGTTGTTGCCAAGGAGTCCAATTTGGTGGGGTTTGAAGATTCATAGGGTTATTAAACCCTTGAGATTGTTGTCCCTGCCAAGGTCTCCTTGCGACAAAACAGAGAGATTCTATTGAATTTGGATCTTCTTGAAAAACAGCTTTGAGTCCAGGGATTGAAGGAAAATCCTTGATCTCATGATTTTTTGAGCAAATCATACATGTTTCTACAACTTTTGCATCCAAGGGACATTCCCTTAAAGCATGTTTCTTTCTACATTTCGGACAAAAGATGGCTAAAGCATCTGTTTCTGCTTTCTGCTTGTTTTGGATTTTAAGGGTGTCTAGTTGTTCACTAAGGCTCCCTAAGATATCAGTTTTGAACTCATCAAGCATAATACCAATCTCTGCCCTACTTACTGATCCAGTTGCAGATTTGTTAGCCCTAATAAGAGAAGGATCCCTAGGCCCTTTTCCTGTTTTAGATTTTCCCCTTGAGAGATGGACACATAGTTCTGTTATATCACGAAGTGGAAGTTGAGAAATGTCTCCTTTTCCCATCATGTTTAAAATATCTATCCATTCATCTCTAATGGCTTTTAATATGAGGGCTTTCAAGGTTTCATCATCTAAGTTGCTCATCTTTGCTCTTTTCAGGTTGTATTGAAATCTTTCAAGTAAGTCTTCCAAATTTTCATCTTCTTTTTGCATCATTTTGAATACCTCATCCTTGTGATTGGTGGGCATACAATAATCCAAGTATCTATCCAAAAATGTTTGTTTCATATCATTCCAAGTCTTGATAGATTGAGTGGCTAATCCCATGAACCATTTCAAAGCAGATCCCTTCAAAGTTGAAGGAAATAGTTTGAGTTTTTGAGAATCTTCCATATAGTCATAAGTTCGACACACTACTTCAAACTCAAACAGAAATGTTTCAGGATCCTCACTTCGTAATCCATAAAAGTTAGGGAGAACAGATGGTGAGATATTTTTCATTGTTGCATGAGTTTCCTCATCAACTATAGGGAATCCAAGCAAATTGTCCCTATTTCTACCGTTATTTCCTTCACCATTGTTATCTTCATTATCTCCTCCTCTTCTATCTCCACCTCTATTTATTACTTCCTCTGCCATGATAGTTTCTTTAGAGTCCTTATAGTCCTCTAGTTCTTCTACCAAGGAAGGATGAGAGAAAATCTCTTTGTTTTCTAAGTGGGTTTTAGTAGGTGGTATAGGAGAATCCTCTAATTCAGCTGTTCCTTGACTTCCAAAAATCTTAAGGCTAGGGGTAGATGGTGGTGAATCTGGTCTATGCCTTGAAGAAGATGGAGTTGTGAAAATCGAACTCTTGGCTTTGGCTATAAACCTTCCCCTAGAATCTCTTGCTCTATGCATGTCATTTTTTTTTATTTTTTTTTAAAGTTGGGCTAATAATCCTCTTTCTGATCTTCCAGGTCACACTAGGTGCAAGAAGAGAGCATACTTAAGAAATTACTAAACCAATAACTCTCTTTTATGATCCTCCAGATCACACTAGGTGCAAGAGGAGAGCATACTTCAAGAAGTTATCAAGTTTTCCCTTCTTTTATGATTTTGTGTTTTTTTTTTTTTTAAAGAAATTGGCTACCTAGTTACACTTCCCCGGCAACGGCGCCAAAATGTTTGGTCAATTTAGTGTATCCTAAATTGCTGCATTTAATTGTCAATCCGGGAATCGTAAGCTGATGAAGTGCGGCGCACTATATGTGCAAGATAACCTCTTTCTTAACTTTTTGTCGTTTTTGGTCTTTCTAAGGTGAAATGGAAATTCTAAAGTGAAAAGCAAGCTTGGTTATATTTGTTCAAGGAAGTGATTTCCCCTGTAATGATTTACCAATCTTGAAACTTTAAAAGCAAATTGAAATTGACAATGACAAGACTTGAAAGAAAGTAAAAGTGTACTGCTGAAATGAAAAGGCGCTGCTAATCTAATGAATCAAAACATGAAACTAGTGAACATGAAAACTAAACTATTCTTGCTGCCAACTGAACACAAAAGAAACTACGCTTATGGAAATTCAAAATTGCAATGAAATAAATCTAAATCAGATTACATCAATTCATTTTCTGACCCTTCATCATTAGACCAGCTATGACTTGCGAAAGTAATCATAAACAACTTGTGTAACTGATATTTAATTCGCAGAAAGTAAACTAATACTAAACCATGCACACATGATTCAATCCCTCGCCATCAGTCCAGCTGTGGCTTTCGGAGGCAACTGAAGATGTCATACATGATTTAATATATCTAAGTTTGCGGAAAAGAAACTAATACTAAACTACACATTTCATCATGCAGCCCCTCACCATCAGTCCAGCTGTGGCTTTCGGAGGTAACTGAAGACACTATGAGCAGCTTAATATGTCTAATTTTTCAGAAAAGAAACTAATACTAAACTACACATTTCATCATGCAGCCCCTCACCATCAGTCCAGCTGTGGCTTTCGGAGGTAACTGAAGACACTATGAGTAGCTTAATATATTTAAATTAATCTACTGAATCAGATAAACAAAACTGAAATGTACAAAGCAAGACTGAAGTTAAACAAATGCTATGAAAAAGGAAACTAGCAGCAGAATAATGTTAGTCTCATATCATTAGCCAAAATACTATGAAAAATGCCCGGGCTGTCTACCTAAAACCTGCACAAGAAAACTGATCAGTGATTTAACAATCATAAAAACATGAAAGACAAGAATGCAATGGAAATTATAGAAATGTATGAACAGAAATGAAACAACTATGAAATATGAACATGTAGTGGATTATGATACAATGACTTCTTAAAGAAATGAAATGAAATATATATACATTAATACACAGAACCTCGGCTGAGCAGGGGCCCTCTACACAGCTCTGGTACGATCCTCAAATACGAATTAAGTTATAAAACAGAGTTTTCTCACATTAAAAGGCAGTTCATTACAGACTGGTAGTATTACGGCTCAAGGCAGCGTAATCACTACAAAGCTAACATAACAGAGTACGCACATCAACTATCAACTAACAACTCAACAACTAACTCTACGTGCGTATGCAAACGCTCTATATAAAGCAATAAAATGTAACTGTCTCCTGAAGTTTATGATAGCAGCCAGCACGTAGACCACTAAGGCCACGGATATAGGAGTATGGCCATGTTGGAAAACGGATCTATGGAAGGTGGGCGCTTGAATTCAACTCCAGAACTTTGCACAGATGTCAATTAACCTCCGTAAGCTTGGAAACGGCCGTATGGATGTTTATATGCCACGAAACAGAGTCCAGCCGACATAGAACTCCATAGTTGACTTCCACGTGGATGGCTTTGACCGCGGCTTTCTTTGACGAATTTACTTGAACCAATAGGACATGAACCATGTCCTTGTCATTCCTAGCCTGCCCATGTGGCTCGTTTCCTTCGTAGACACCTGTAGCATAGATATCCACAAAATAGCTGCGGAAAGTTGCAGCAGCTGCGGAAAGTGGCAAGTTTCCACAGCTGTATGAACAAAATCTAAATCAAATAGAAAACACAAAAACATAATTAAAAACCATGTTAGATACCCTTTTGCACATGATATTGACAATTTTGGAGGTTTAGGTGAGTGAAAAAGATGTGGAAAAGTGTATGGAAAAGTTTCCATCATATTTTACTTTAATTATGGTATTTACTTGGGAAAATATAAACTTCATCAGTCTGTGATACTCTTTCCAAATTGCAATATTTTATCTTATGAGTACCCACCATCTAGCAGGTGTAGATCTCAGGGCTACATTGAATTCTTGGAACCTTTGTCCTTTTGGAACTTATTTTTAAATTCATCAAGAAAAACACATACATCTCTTATCCCATCATAAAAAGGAAGATTACATACCTCTGAAGTTATGCGGCGAAGTGATCTTGTAATTCTGTTACATCATCTTGTAGAGACTTCATGCAACCTATTTTTCCAATTTCTCAGTTCTTCGTCAGAATCAGAAATACAGGAACAATCCTGTTCCCAACTTAGCCTTCCATATACAATGGTATTGATCCAATATTCCTCCTTAGTTGTTATCTTGTAGATATTGTCAATATCTATGTCGCAGTACTCATCGTAGACAAGATTTTTAATATAGCACACTCCTTTTGATGGATCTAAAGGAACAATGACCCTAAAATCTCCTTTTTCAAACACCATCTCTCTCGTTTTCAGAGTTATTATCTCGTCAGTGTCAAAATCCAAGTCCAGTCCAAGCAGCGCCAAATATGGATTGCTATCATCTACAATCTCAATTACTTCTAAATCTGCAATAGTGCGCACTCCTTAATTATCTATTATAATGCCAGATAGCCTTACCATAGGAATGATATTCTCCTGGTTGGCCATTATCAACTGGATTGACGACCATTTAAACTTTAGATCTCACTTTCACTCCCAAGTTTTCTTAGGAAACTCATTGATATCAGATCCTAAATCTAGGATTACCTGATACATATCATATTCACCGATATGCGCAATTAGTCTCATCTCCCTTCCTGTTCTCTTCTTATGTTGACTAAACTTTTTGACTGCGCGCGACTCACTTTACGGTTCTTCTTTACTAGCGTAGGAGTCTATCAACTCCTGGAGTCCTTGAAAAACCTTCTGATCTCTCAAAATCTTCATGGAGGTCTATAAAAATGATCTTAATATAGTTGGATCAAATTATTTCAGCTGAGTAGTTACTTCAGCGCTGTACTTCTTCGGTATCAAATTCTGTTGTGGCTGCGCGCTATATGTCGAAGATCCCGGATCCATGAAAATTTTCTTTGACTCTAGGAATGATTCTTTTTCCACCTGAATACTGAACCTAGGGACTCTTTCCGTAGTCTTCCTAACTCATGTGTCTTCCATCGACCTCTTACCTTTATCTATATCATCTCCTGTCACTGCACCACTTCTTGTTACTATGTTAATGCATGGGTTATCTTCCCTTGGTTCAACAATCATCATCTGCAGCGTTTGTGTAGGTTGTTGGTTTCTTTTCTCCTTCATATTTTTCATAAGGACCAGACATTATTCTATTACACGATCAAAATCATTACAATACTTATAGGTGGAGGTAGGATTCTGACAAACCCGCACGAAGTGTCCCGCTTCTCCACAGTTGTAACATATGAGCAGGCCACATCCTTGACTAATGCCTCGTCCTCGTCCTTTTACTCATCCTCTTCCTTGGAATCCTCATCAATCGACATGCTTACCTTGATCCTCATGTGCACATCCCTCAACTTACGTTATATAAGCCCCCGCAGTTTTTTCTATCATCAAATCATAACTGCGAAAATTCTTCTCATCATGCCCCACTGAGCTACAGAAGTTACAAAACAACTGTTTCAAGGTCTACACATACTTCCACAACAAATATCATTTTTCAGTGCGATTTTGATCGAAAATTTTACATATGTCGCACCATGCGCTTTATCCTGGGTTTAATGGATTATGTGCTCCAATATTGATGTATTCTTTGAACACAGGGAATTGATCCTTATAGTGGCCTTCTTCCTTAAATTTTATGCACCATAATTCTTATTGAATTTTCGGCATAACTTCCCTACCCTTATTTGGATCTTGCAGTTCCAAGGCCAGGTGTGTTAGCTTTTTTGGAATCTGTTGTACTCCTGTATGAGTATCTCCCACTGGCAAAGCTTCCAACTTCATTGCAATTTAAAGAGCTTCGACCTGTGTTGATATCTTATGTTATGTCAAAGGTAGCCTAATATGTCGCAATATCGCAGTTATAAGTCACTCCTTATGTTCTTCCTCGGGGATTGTAAAGCTTAATTGTCCCATTAACATTTTGAATCTTTGATCCAATTCCCAAACATACTCATTTTCAAATTGCTTGATCTCCTTTAGTTCAGTAATACACTACGACTGTGATTTTCGCTTCTTAAATTTTGTAGTCAGTACTTTCTTCGTATCAACCAGTGAAGCACCCTGATTCATCTTAGAATACTTTATTTACCATTTAAACTCTCTTTCCTGCAACGTGGTGAAAATCCATGCCTTTTTTATATCTTTATCGGTGATCTGTGTTTCTTTCCATACAACTTCAACGACAAACCAAAATTTCTTAGGATCCTTTGATACGAGTCCTTTAAATATCGTCAACTTGATATCATTGGCAATGTTTCTTAGAGGGGGTGGAGGTGAGGGGAGTAGCGGTATGGGGAATCCCAAAGGTGCCCTGATTATTCTAAACTTCTAACTACAACGCACCTCTAGGGGTTTCAGGGTTACTTCTTTCTCCTTCACTTTTAGATTCACTCAAAAATGGATTGTAATCAATATCAATGAAATTTTCACAATCTAATCTATATTTGTTTCCACTTTGCGTAGATCCGCCTCTAGACTTAAGCCCAAAAATTAATCTAACTGCATTCGTAGTACACAACTTTCACATAAAATCATTTTAATCCACAACTTCAAAGAATTTAGATACTTACCTTGTGGACCCTTAAAAAATGTTCACTCATCCTCGATATAAGATACATATGTGTCTATGGTGAACTCAATAATAAATCCTCCCAGAATACTGTCGATCCAGAAATCAACAAATCTTGATATGTTATTATCAGTCTCCTTGAGTCGTTATAACAATTCAGTGCTCTAGGCAGTAGGCTCGTCATTATTAAAACGGGTCTTGTTCTCAGTAAACCTTGATAACCATTCATGCAATTCATTCACAAAAATCCTGAAGAAAATCTCGTGTTTTTATATGAAAAGATACCTCTGCAACCAAGATTTAGTTGACAGTCACAGATTTATGTTTTCTTGAACTGTGAACTCTCGTTCTTTCAGATCTAGCCAATCTTGTATTTCCTTATTTTTTGTATACCACATCCACATATCCCTCAATCAGATCCATGTCCTTACAACAAAACCATTTTTTGGCTAAGAGGGGTCTAAACCCAGGTTAAGAGTTAGCTATGCACCAATAAAACCCTCTATTACTGGCCCTTTCAGTAACAACCTGCTGCATAGATCACAGTCTCACCTGAGGAAATATTGGGGGATGTCAGAACCAACTTTCTGCATTCGGAGGGACAATGGAGTGTGGATCTAATGCTAAAAATTCTTCTTATTCTTATTCTGAAATGCGTGGATGTATCTATTTACTTTAAGAGTTTATACTTCATTCATCAATTAATACTAGTGCACATTGCACCTTTATCATCAAAACACAACATAATGCATACAAATAACTTCACAATGCAAATAATAAGAAAATACACAAATAAAAACAACAGTGATTCCAAAAATCTTCTTCTTTTATTATGATAAATCTCTTCAGTACATACAATTGCTCGACCTGCGGACACAACTATAGGTGGTCTGCACAAAAAGCTACAGAATATTCAAGGCCTCCGAGCACACAACTGCGGAGCGTTCCTTTAAGAACCAAGACATATATTCAATAAATTTCATTTCTCAACAATTTAAATTATTCTATCCTTCTATCTATCCCTTCGACTTGACATTACATTTATTTATAAAGCCTTTGCATACATACAATACCATGGTCCACATACCACGAGTAGAAAAAAAACTAACAAATAAACTTGAACCATTTACAAAAAGAGGGGATTCGACCCACTCCAAAGCCCCAAAAGTCCGCGCGGTAGATTAATATTTACTGGACTGCACACTCCGCTTCCTCAAAATGTGGAGTATTTGAACCAAAATTGGACCAAGTTGGGCCATGCCCAACAAATACCAATTGGAAACTAGTTTGGTGAAGAGTCATTTACTTATGTTTGAATCTTTGGTAGTCTTGCAAGCCCTCATGTCTTGCCCTATATGTTCCCGAAAAAATTCTTGCGTGAGAAATACCACACCAGACCGTAGGAAATGGTCTTTCAAAAATATTAAAGGAGTCCAATAAGAAAATGTGGCCTGTTTTTCCTATTCAGTGTGGTGTATATGCTCTAGATAATTACAAGCACAATTGTCTTGAAATTGATGCTATTCAAAATTTAGACTTCCCAACTATTCCTAATAGGCAACATGATCCTAATCAAACTACAAAAAAAGTCACTACATAATAAAGTATCAGGAAATTTTCTCATGAGCCATATAAGTTTGATGACCTATTTGAAAAAGCCTTTGCATATTCATGGGTTTTGAAACTAGCAGGAACACAGTTGAATCCAGAGGAGATAACTCAGTTCAACCAATACATGGATAAAAAAATTTCTAAGCTACCTATGGATTCATTTAAGCTTCCTCAAGAAATCACATAACGAGATGATGCTGTAACTATTAGTTCCACATATACTACTGATATACCCCAGATGAAAGGGACATATACTTCCTCCTCTTCTCAAGCTGAAGAAATTTTTCCTGATAATAAGCTTGATGCAATATGGGATCAGTTCAATTAGATTACTAAAGATACAGGGCCTCAGGATATTATGACTCCATCATAGGAGAATGTCTTAGACATTTCTGAAACCGTAGAAAAGACGCCGCTTACCATTGGGACTTCTGACAATCTTTTAGAGATTGTTGACATACAGACCATACCAACATTCTTGACCTCTAAGGTCATTTTAAGGGTCAAAGAGATTCCTCCCATTCACATATTCTACAGTCCTCAACATAAATTCGTAGTCAAAGGACAAAGAAATAAAATAAATATTGATCAATCCTAGGCCTCAGTCCCAAGAAACACTTCTTTTGAAGTAGTATGGATAGGAGGGAAATATTCTTCAAAATATACGCCTGCAGAGGAACTCAGAAGACTCACACAGTTCACAAGAGCTTATGCTTCTTCCACTATGGACAAAGCCACCGAGATACAACAAATTTTGAAGGAAAAATATGAAAAGATTATGTAGTTGGAACAAGGCCTTGAGAATGAGAAGAAAATGGTTGCTCAACAATGACAAGGACAACTTGCAAAACTCCATAAAATTTTCGACACCCTTAAAATTCAACATGATTATGATTTGAGGATCCGAGATACTCAAATTTAGGAATTAAAACATAGGATTGAACAAATAAAAGTTAATCCTAAATTAGCTGAGTTTAAAAGGGAAGCGAGAGAGTTAAATACTCTCCTTGCTCAACAATAGGTCATTTTTTTTCATAAATTAGCCATCATTCATGATTGATGTCAAATAACTAATGCATTGGTAGATCAATTTTCCGACCTAAGGACATACTTTGATGATATTGAGGAGAAAATAGTAGGCCACATAACATGGCAAGACAATGCTGAAGGAAATTTAACCGATCTCCAAAAGATAGAGGAATCACAAAAGGAAATAACCTTTAGGGAATGGGAAATCTGCCTCAAACATACATAAACAATAATATTCAATGCAATGGACCTCTCCAATGACCTCATTTAATCCATCGACGATAATTTGATGCAGAAAAATATTATTTTAGACTGCCTCGAGGGAACTCTGCTTGATATCAAACTGTTGACCAAAACATGGCAGGAATTTTCCAAGAAAAATTCTAAGAAGATTGAAAAGATATCTAAGATTGACTTAGAATTCCATTGTCATTTCTTAGTTAAGCCTCAGAGCCAATGGGTAATGATTCGATGCTTATCTAGCACAACCACTCATATGCTTCCAATGCTCATATATGTTATATATACTGGTCAAATGCGGATACAACCACAATATCCACCTGAATTGAAGCCCATGACGTATATTTACAAACTACAACATCGTATAAGATGGGAGTCTTCTTCATAGTCTTAGCCGAGTTGTTACAACAAAGTCTAAAATTTTCTGATTGTTTTATTTTAAGCATTGTTTGTTAAAACTACTTTAGAGTTTTACTATGCTTTTTTATATTTTTATTTGATTGAAAAACTATAAATCCAATTAGTTTGAATGGAGAAGGGGTTTTGAATTTTGGAGAGAAATATTTTGTTTTCACTATTGCAACTTAAGTTATCTTAATTGAAATCTGAACCACTACTATTTTCTCATGAGAAAATTCACAATATATTGTGTATTTTTATCTGTCTATTTTTCCTTTACTTAAGATTTAAATGGTTATTCTATTTAAGTTTATCATATATGTTTTGCAAGCAGTCATACATTTTTCACTATTGTTATGTGTTATTGGAATCATATGGTATATGCATAAAAAAATAAATTCTATATATGTGATAAGTTTTATCAGAAAATTTAATTATATATTTAATTAAATTTAGCTATCATCTGTTGTTTTAAAATTCATAATCATTTGATAATATACATTGTCATATTGTTTATGAAATCATTTTTAAATCACATATGTACATGTAAGTTTTCCTGGGATATATATTAATTTTAAGTATTCATTGTTTTTAAAGTCTTATTTACATTAAAACCATTATATTTACATCTCATCCTTTTATAATTTAGTTTAAATGGGAAAATGGTTCCAAAATCCCAGTGAGAGCCACCAATCTAAGAGAAAAAGGATCTGCTCTAAGGTCTCGACCAGGTGGTTTTCCCCAATTTTGAGGTAAACATTTCGTGCCACCAACAAGTTCTTAACAACTTCATCTATCATCGTCATACTTTCCTAATCTTGGATCTTTGGTTTTCATGGATGCAATATGTTTTTTCACAGAGAAAAAATTCGTAACTTTTCATTAAGATAGGTTACATGTTACATATGCTAGTAGTATACTACTAATTCAGTCCAAAGACTATTACAATCTGCTACTTGGCCTTCGTGCAGTCAGTAAACAGTCCCAAAAATATGAAATATTTTTCAGTATGTAGCCAATGTTCACATAGTAAGTTCGGTGCATAACTTACTAGCAAAAGAAACAAAAACATATAAAAAGTAAAATATACATGCCGATAAATAAAAACCAGGGAGATAGTCACAAAATTCTCCCAAATAACTGTATAGCTAGACAACCATCTATGCAGGTGCCTCCTCTATAAAAGGCCGATGAAAATATCTGTATACCTATCCACCAGAGTGTTCAGTAAAGTGCCAGGTGCCCTAGTTTAGCTCCGATGCTTCTTTGGACAATTGGTTAGCCACTTTGTTCCGAGACCTGTAAATATGTGTCACTGAGATGGAGTCAAAAAGGGATTTGAGTTGATGAACCTCTCGCAGCAGTGCAAACAGTGTGTGCGAGTGACATAGAGCTAGATTATTAAACCAATTGATAAAAAGATGTGAGTCACCAAAGATCTGGATGGAGTTGCAGTGAATGTCCTGAGCAAATGTTAGAAGAAGTCTAAGGCATTGCAGTTCGACATAGTTGTTTGAACCGGGTCCCAATCCCATTCTGATTTTGTAGTGGTGATGATCATTTAAAAAGAGTATTGCGCCCCCCCCGCAGCCTTGTGCGTTGGACGCACCATCGAAATAGGCCCATGCACGATTGTGATCAATAATTTCAGGTGTCCCGAGTGGAGGATTGCTAAGTATACGGTCCACGGGCAGGAGATTGAAAGTAGCAATAGAGGCAGTGCAAATGCGATCACAGTCAATGGGAATATCACTGAAGATATGTTTGTTGCATCCGATCCAGATCTCCCATGCCACAATCAGTGGGAGATTGCGCATTCTTGGGCTGTTAACATAGTGCTGCCACCAATTAGTCCAAGCTTCGATTAAAGTACCACCCTGCCAGATATGATTACTGCCCAGGCCAGTGGTGACCCGAGTCCAGATTTATTTGATGATAGTGCACAGTAGGAATAAATGGGTCGTGTCCTCGCAGTTTGCAAGACAGTAACAGCATTGTGATGCCCCATGATATGCCCGTCTGTGGAAAAAATCCATGGTGGGAATGCATTGATTAAGGATGCACCAGAAAAGGGTTTTGTGTTTGTGCGGGGCCTTTAATTTCCAAATAATGTGCCACCACCATGCTTTATTTGGGGGTTCCTTGGGCCGAATAAAGGCGAGGTATCCAAGTTTAGGAGCATAGTGACCATCAGGGGAAACAACCCATATTAATTTGTCTTCCTGCTCAGTGATGCAAATGTTTGTAGCTTTAAGGGCCCAAATGTAATTCCGCCAAACCCGAGTTCTAGCCTGTGGGATCTCGAGGTCAGCTGCATTTAACCAGGCTTGACCCCGCCAAGAGGAATGTGCCATATCCACTATCTGTGCAAGAAAGAATATGTTCCCGTGGGTGAGGTGTTCGGTAATGAAAACAGGTAATTTGTAATAATCCCCACTGCCAGACCAAGAATCTGTGCCAATGCAGACATTAGAACCCATGCCTATTTGCCATGATAATCCATGCTGTATGATGTGTGCTGCCTTATTGATTGCCTTCCAGATAATAGATTCACCAGATGTCTGTCCAATTCTGCCTCGGATCCAATCGAGAGGGTTCGAAGGCGAGATATATTTAGCCACAATAACATCTTTCCAAAGGCTCTGACCAGTGATTAAGTGCCAACACATTTTTGCTGCCAAAGCCCTCAAAAAGAGATGAAGATCTTTTAACCCCCAGCCTCCCCATTGTTTGGGAATGTTGATGCGATCCCAGGCAATCCAGGCAAATGTGGAGGCCTTTCCTTGGTTTCGCCAGAGGAAATGTCTGCAAATCCTTTTGATTCTGTTAGTAATACCAATAGGTATCCAAGCCATGGTCATCCAATAGACCGGAATAGCTTCCAGCACAGACTTAATGAGGATCAGTCGGCCAGCCCTGGATAACCATCTGTTATACCAGATATTTATTCTGCGTTCAATTTTTGCAATGATCCAGTTCCAGTCTTTAATCTTATAATCGTTTGGTTTAATATGATACCCCAGATATTTGAGTCCATCGTTGATGTCAATGCAAACATAGTAAAATAGGTTCAATGAGGTGCCTTGTTCCAGTCTCGAGCAGCCAGTCATGATAATAGAGGATTTGGTGCCATACCTGTGGCCCTGCAAAAGAAATTTAGTAGCAGATCAAATTGAACAGAGTCTTGTCTAGTACCATTTAGGAATATGCATACATTTTCCACAAATAAAAGATGAGTGAGATGTAGTATATCATTGATCTAGAGTCCCTGTAGTTCTCCCCTATATTTTGCATTTTTTATAAGGACAGAGAGTCCCTCCATGACCAGGACAAATAATAATGGTGAGAGAGGACAACCCTGACGAAGACCCTGCTCCGCATGAAAGAAATCAGATGTAGTGCCATTGATCAAAATGCTGAAAGTGGCATGACAAATGCAACCCATAATCCAGTTTATAAATGTATGAGGAAAGCCTGAGTGGATTAATATGAGATGAAGGTAACTCCAGTTGACCTAATCAAATGCTTTGTAAGATCAATCTTAAGGATGGTGGAAT
Source organism: Pinus albicaulis (assembly GCA_034641835.2). NCBI lineage: Eukaryota > Viridiplantae > Streptophyta > Pinopsida > Pinales > Pinaceae > Pinus > Pinus albicaulis. The sequence goes on from JAXQQM020072984.1 coordinate 22,378, forward strand.
TCTGGCGCAAAGTTTTAATGGAGTGAAGGGCTTCCTGTGCAGTACCAATAGCTTCATGAATTTTCCTATGATTTAGAAATGAAAATTGTTCCTTTTCAATATGAGTGGACAGGAAAGGCTTGATGCGGTTTGCAATAATTTTAGATATGATCTTGTAGATGCAGTTACACAGTGATATGGGCCTATACTCATTGAAGCTAGTCGGTTTGTCCGATTTTGGAATAAGAGCAATAAAAGTGGTATTGAAACCATCATATATCCTGCCACGCCCTCTGCTGTCCTCAATCATAGTCAACAGGTCAATAGATATGAGTTCAAAAAAATGGATGAAAAACTCAATGGGCCAGCCATCAGGCCCAGGGCTTTTGTCCCACTTGAACCATTTCAATACTCCTTCAAGTTCGCCCAAAGTAACCGGTGCATTAAGATCATACATCTGCTCCTGTTCCACAAATCATTTGAAGTGTTGTGTAATGCGCATGATGTCCGGAAGATCAATGCTTATAGACGCCCTATAAAGATTGGTGAAATGTCTGGTGCCCAGGTCGAATAGTTGAGACTGCGTTCTTGCAGTAAAATCATTATGATCAGACAGTTCCCAAATGGCATTTGCAGCCCTGCGGCCATTTGCATGCTGCTGAAAGAATTTGGTATTTTCATCACTAGCCTGTAGCCAAATAGCCCGAATTTTAAGCCTCCAGTCTTCCTCCTTTTGTCTCAGAAGTTTAGCCTTTTCGGTCTCAAGATCATTTAGTTGTTCCCTGGTATCATCAGTTCTATACCCCAACAAATCAACATTGTTAAGTAGGGCAATATTATTTTCAATATTATGCAGTGCCTCCCTCTCCGATCTCTTTTTGTTTCGAACCCAATGAATGGTAAGGCTTTTAATGCGATTGAGGTTGTCATTTATAATCCGTCCTAGATCACGATCATTCAAAGGACCACAGTGCTGCCAGGCCCGATTGACCATCAAGTGGTACTCAGGGTCTCTCAACCACCTAGAATTGAATTTGAAAGGGAGACGAGCCCTATTAGGACCACAATCGAATTCCAGAAATATGGGAGAGTGGTTAGATTTACCACCCATCCCCACCCATTGATGAGCTCGAGTCATAATAGGTAGGAGAGACTGCTTGATGAGAAATCTGTCTAATCTGCGAGCCAATGCAGCAATGCCAGTCCTTTTGTTTCTCCAGGTGGGTTGGATCTTGGTAGTTTGAATGTCAATAAAATTTGAGGCACCGAGCTTTGAGTTGAAAAACTCAGCCAAAGGATCCGGGGTGGCTTGGGCATCCCAAGATTCAGAAATACCTAATGATAAATTCAGGTCACCACCCAATATAATGTGGGGTGCAGCTAGCATGGAACAAGACAATAAGGAGGTCCAAAAATGATCTCTGTGTGTGCAGGGCCCATAAACGTTGATCAAGGTAAACTCAACCTCTGAATTACCAAAGAGGACATTCATTTCCAGTACTCCAGTCCGGCCCCAACAGTTTTTCATCCCAGTGGTTTTGTCATTAATACCCAAAGCACAACCCCCAGATCTCCCATATGCATCAAGGGTAATGAAGGTCTAATCAGGAAGGAAGGATGTTAAGGTAGCCTGCACAATAGAGCCCGCACCAAGCGTCTCCTGAAGAAAAAGAATGTCAATGGGATTTTGTGCTATCAAGTCCTTGAGGGCCAATCTCTTGTCGGGGTTGGCCAGTCCCCTGCAATTGTAGGAGAGACAAATCATGATGTAATGGTCAATAAGGGTCTTCTAGCTCTAAGGACCCGCATAAGAGAATATTGAGTGCCAGCTTCCACTTCGAGATTGGCTCTTTTAATCGCCTTCGCCAATGTAGAAGGTCTACCACGAGATTTGGTGGGTATACAGTCCTGACCCGGCCCAATACCGAAAGCCTCTCCAGAGTGTGGAAGGGAGAGGGATCTAAGATAATAGTTATGACGCATGGAGGGAGTCTCTGAAGAGGAGGATGAGTGGCAGTAGGAGGGTTCAGCAGTAGTGTGATGAATTATGGGAGTGAAAGACGGAGGGGCCAAAGCGATGGTGCAACAGATCGAGGGGAGTTTCAGTGATTGGCCAGACTGAGTCGATGATATGTAAGATAATGTAGAAGAGGACAGATTAAAAACAACATCGCCAGATGTAGTACCAGGAATAGTAGTAGATGGTGAGACAACATTGCAATCAGTAAACAAAGAGGCAATAGAAAGAATAATACCCGGGATGGATGAATTCCGCTGAGGAGGCACCATCGTGACCTGAGGACGTGATCTGGGATGAGTGTTAGTCCACGATGGGAGCTCAGTCTGCAACAACCCAGCATTGCGCGGAGCATCAGGAGTCGACAATGACACATCTGCAATGCCTAGCTCGGTACTGATCTCCGGCACAGTCTGTGTACCAATAGAACAAGACTTCCTTGAAGCCTGCCTGCCTAACCCCTTCTTTGGGAAATCTTTGTACAAGTGTCCCACCTCATGACACTTCCTGCAGCGAAATGGCACACCCTCGTAGTCCAGTGGTTGCTGTCGCATCATCCCATCAAATAGCATGTTGAAGTTATCATAAAGACCATCCCGAGTGTCCAGGAAAATCAAGATTCGAGCCACTTCCCGACTGCCCGAAGTCATGTAGGATCGATCATGATCCAGGTATAGGCCAAAGTGTCCTCCAATGTTCTGGAGCACAGAGTTGTTCCAAAATTGTAATGGCAGTCCCGACAGCCTCATCCAGATGGGGCCTGCTCCCGCATTCTCCTTTTTGGGGTCAAACAGAGGAGCCCATCTCTTGAGGTAGACCGGGTGCAACTCAAGATGCCAGTAGTGCTTGAGAGCCCAGTCCGATTGATCAGGGTGAGCAAATGAGAGAGAGAACCATCCTTTGGTAAGTACCTGGACATCCAGAAGTTCATCAAGAGTCTCGCTCCAGATCTCACATTTCCACTGCTGTAGCCTCATCGCGGAGTATTTCTAGCCGCAGACCTTCCCCACCAGTGTCTTAGTTGCAATAAGGCTCCAGTCCTCCATACTGCTCTCACAACTAAAATTAGTGAAGTAGCTGAGCTTATTCTTGGTAACCTTGTGCTGCTTTTTGGCTTTGTAACAACCTTTCCCCGACTCAATAGAGGTATTAGATTCAGAATAAGTGCATATCTTCTCCGGTATGGAGAGGTCCTCCAGAATATTGGAAAACACCCCCGAGGCCACCAATGGTCCAGTGGATGCCAAGTCAATATGTGCCACTCCGCCAAAATCAGTAGGGCTGTGTGAGATAAAACATTGAGGGAGAGGGCCCCCAATGCTCAGTTGAGCCAAATATCGGGATGCATCACCGATTTCATGATAAAACACCTCCGAGAAATGCTCTAAGCACCCGATGGCAGCACTCACTAGGGTGTCATGTCCAGCCTGGGAGAAATCCCATAGTCTAATATCTGCATCCGAGGGCGTGTCAAATGTAAACTGCGCAAGGTCCCCCGAGGGCGTGTTGTAGCCCTCCACGTTTGACATGTTGGGCGAAGTAGGTACCTCCACCTCAGGAGTCGAGTCCAAATCGGACATATTAGCCACCTCACCGTGGGCAGCAAGTCCCAAAATATCTACCCCCTCCAGAGGATCCTCCGAATAGTCCACCTCATCATCATAGTGACTCATGGTAGAGAGTAGACAGCTAGGAAGAATTCGTGAAACACCTGCAGTGGGAGGTCAAACCCCCAAGAAATATGGTGAAGGATCTGGTTCAGTAGACAGAGTGGAGACAACAATTTCAGAGATGGTGCAAACGCCAAAAATAAACAGGGATCCAATGAAGGACCAAAACAAACTCTGTTCAGGGTCCACAGACTCGTAGTGGCCCCACCCAAAACAACGAGTCGGTAATCCAGTGCAGATAACCTCAAGACAAAGATGATGAAGCACCAGTTCCTCTCCCAGCAATAGATGAGAAAATACCCTGGTCCGAGTCGGCCTCGCTCCCCAAACAGATAAAAACCGAGAAAAATAACCCAACGTAGATGGGATACTACCACGGCGGCCGGTTAGTGGAGACCCAGAAGCCCCGATCAAACAGTAAACTAACCAAATCTCTGAACCCAATAAATATAGTGCCGGGAACACCTCGAATACCTGTGAGGCATGCAAAGACCCGCCATCGCCATACGAGGGACCCAGATCCACTAATAAAATCCTAGTGCCCCCGAAAGAGGGTTCCGATGCCACCCAGGGACACAGATGCCGCCATCGATCTTGCTTCACAGGGTTCGGTCGCTAGGGTTTCTCCATATGCACATTTGTTTTCCCAAAACTAACCAAATCTACGAACCCAATAAATATAGTGCGGGAACACCTCGAATACACGTGAGGCATGCAAAGACCCGCCATCGCCATACGAGGGACCCGTGATCCACTAATAAAATCCTAGTGCCCCCGAAAGAGGGTTCCGATGCCACCCAGGGACACAGATGCCGCCATCGATCTTGCTTCACAGGGTTCGGTCGCTAGGGTTTCTCCATATGCACATTTGTTTTCCCATGCAATATGTTGAACATAAAATTAAAAAATATAATTAACTTGCCCTCAATAATGAAATTTTTTCAATCTCTCAAAGCAATATGAATGAGAAGAATATTCCATTTATATATGGTGCCCTAAAGTGTCATTTTTTTCCCGGGGAAAAAAAATCGTAATTTTTCATTGATGTAAGAAAAAATTACATGTTTCATTTTACATATATATTCGATCATGGATCATGATAGATTGTATCCTCATCAACGAGTCAAAGTAGTATGCAATATGTGCCTAATATGCTTGCAAGTTCTATCTAGTTCCTACTATGTACAAAGCATATATTAAAAATAAATACAAGCTGGGTAAAAAGTGTTGATTATACATCGGCAAAATAGTTTGCAAAAATGGATCGGTTTGTAAAAAATGCGATCAGGGAGTGACTTCTCTCATATCCCTAATATCCTCCATGAATGGTCTATGATAATAACTTTAGATTTGATTCCCATCGTGTTCAAAAACATTCCAACAACCCCCAAACTAGCTCCGTAGCTTCTTTGGAAAGTTGGTCTGCCACTTGGTTCCTACGCTTGTAGATGTGAGTAATAGATATTGTGTCAAATTATGATTTCGGATAATCGAATTCCCCCCAATAATGATGTAAGTGTGTGTGAATGACACTCGTGCATGAGAATTAAACCAATTAATGAAAATTTGCGAGTCTCCAAAAAATCTGCAATCATGTTGCATCCTTGTTCCCGGGCGAAAAGTAGGAGAAGTCGAAGGCTAAGAAGTTCAAAAAAATTGTTTTTTCCCCAGGCCCTAATCCCATCTTGAGGTGGTAATAATGAGTTGCGGATATATGAAGAACCACTCCATCCCCACACTGTTATTGTTTGATGCCTCATCAAAATATGCCCATGGGTAAGAGTTGTCAATGATTTCGAAGTAATGACTCCATTACGGGTGGATTGATCCACGTCTAGAATGAGATGATATGTGGAGATGATGGTAGAACAAATGTGGTCCCATATGACTTGCTTTCCATTGAAAATAAATCTATTCCTCTCGGTCCAAATACCCCAAGCCATCGAAGTAGGAGGTTCCTAAGTTTGTTACGAAGTGGCGACATTCCACTAATTTGACCAGAGCCGCAACTATGGATCCTCCATGCCAAGTGAGAGTACAACCCATTGCTTGTGTAACTAATTTCTAGATATCACCGAATGATGGGTATTCAAGGAAGATATGTTGGGGCGTCTTCTTCCTGGGTGAAACGAAGCAACACACGGAAGGGCCCACGTGTAGCACGTCCTAAAGTGTCATTTATAACAACAAGGTGTTGATTTCTTATCTTGTATCTCGTTGTACATTATTTTAAGCAATCAAATCCCCCCATCTTGATTTCTATAATACTTCATCGCTATACTCAACATATATACGAGTTCTTAACACCTTGATCTATCACTATCATAATTTATTGAGTTTAGCTCATTAGTTTTTATGGCCACAATATGTCAAACATACACATAACAAATGTAATTAACGTGCCCTCAATAATGAAAATTTTACAATCTCTTAAGTGTTTTTTTGTTTTTTGTTTGTAAATTAGATAGGACCGATTCTATTAAAATCTTATAGTAAAAAATGGAGTTACAATCAAGAAAAAGCTGGAAAGCAGGAGCTCTGAAGAGATCAACTATCAACCTCGGTCCCTTAACATAGTCGAGAGATAAACAAAGAGGAACATGAAGAGAAACAGGGGGAACCATGTGAGACAGAGACACATGAATCTACCTAGAATGGGTAGAATCCTCAATATGACCTTTCTTTCCTTTCTTTTTTTGTAACTTTAACCCAACGGTCGGGGAGCTAGTGGGATAAAAACCACTTTAAGATTGTTGTTGACCGAGAGGAAGAGATTCGTTATTCGAGCCGGAGAGGTGGAATCATGTGATCATTTTTGGAGATGCGAGGAGGCGGTGGGCCACTCGGGGATCGCCAAGGATGGCACTGTCGCTGCATTTACGCATTCTCATCTACTTCAATCTCCTCTTCATCCCACGTGGAGGACTCAATATCATCCATGGGATGCGGATCACGAGGTTTCCAGCTTTTAGTGTTCGATTTGCGAGTGCTTCTATTCTTTTGAGCGAGGAACATAGCACATGAGTTCTAAAGATGCCTTGTTTGATGGCAATGCCGACAATGGAACACAAGATGTTCTCATTTTCCAAGGTTTGTGTCCAAAGGAAATCACTAGCTTTGAGATTTATTTTATTGGGTAAACCTTTGTCAATGTCAATTTCAACACAAATTATGTCATAGGTGTGAGATTCCCTTCTCCCCTCTTGAGGGATCTCGTTGCTAGAACACGTCCCGCAGTGTCTCCAATTCCTTGGAAGAAAGAAAAAGCATAGATGAGCGAGTAAGTTCATAAGCGACCCTGCAGTTGGAAGTTTGTTGATGACTACCATGGAAGGGTCGAAGTCCGAGAACTAGGGGGGTGAGGAATAGCCCCGCTTTCCCCAGAAACATGGACCACCAGTTAGGGATTTTTGGTAGTCCTCACTGTGAGAAAATATAACTATAAAGAAACCCTTCAAGCGAGAAAATAACCTTTCAGTTATTGGTCCAAGTGGAATGAATCCATTGGTAGAGATTTTCTATGCAAGGCCATAACCCATTGAATCGAGAGATAAAGGAAGATTTCCGCATATAGTTGAAACTGGTTTTAAATATACGGGTGGGATATTTCTACGAGAGGGCACCACCTCGGTTTTGTCAACCAAGAAAGATTTGGGAGCCTCCATGGGTTGAGCGACTCGTTTGGGAGGTCGTGCATGGACATCGTCCCCGTAAGAGAAAGAATTAGTTGTAGAGGGCAACCCGACTACTCCTCCCCACGCACGAAGGGATAAAACCGTCGAGGCATCTTTTTCAATATTATAAAAATGAGAGCGGAAGGGAGTCCTTAATTTTTTTTATCTTCATAGAGAAGTTTCGAAGATGTAGAAGGAATCCCCGACCTAAGTTTAAGGGCCTACGATAGGTGTTTCACCAAGTTTGTATAATTTACCCAAAGTACCCACGGTTTTGCCGCTAGGACAACAATCTGAATCTAAAAAGAGGGGGATAGAAGATCTAGTTTTCCATGGCTTCCGAGAGCTCATCAAAATTTCGAGTCCGGGATGGCTCGCTACGCCGTGAAGGGTGTCTCTTTGTGTTTATCGTATTCCCTTGTAAGACAACCGCCCGATATAAAATCCCGTGGGAAATACGGAGGAACAATGGAATGTCGAGGAACAGGGGGAAGGCTAGAGTAGTCCGAGCCCTGTCTCGTCGATTGAAATCGCTCGGAAGTTCTCCCACATCACATAGGAGCGAGGATCCGTCCCGAATTGACCTGCGAGGGGCATCTCCATCCCGCATTTTTTTAAGCCCTCGGCTCCGTCTACTACTGGAAGAGTCAGGGAAGAGTTTTGCGAGCACATTTCTTATTACCAACGTAACTACACTCATGATAGGGCTTGTGAGGGACTGAAGGCGTAGCCGGAATTTGGCCACCATGAGCTTCATGGCTAAGCTTTGTCTTGACGACAACCGAGGTGCTCGGAGCACAAACCCTAGAAACCATTTTCTTGGCTGATCTATGTGAAAGAGAATTGATATGATACAAGCTCTCAAGTGTTATGAATGAGAAGAATATGCCATTTATATATGTTGTCCTAAATTTTTATTTATGACAACATGTTGTTGATTTCTTATGGTGCATGTCTTGTAAATTCCTTTAAGAAATTAAATCCCTCATCTTGTTGTCCATAATAATAAAACTTATAATATATGGTGTCTCTAATATTATGGTATCTTGATGCTTAATGCTTGATGACTAAGGGATGAATTTTAAATTCATATGATCCTTGACAATGAACCATATACTTGTATCATCGTTGTGGTTTAGATTTTGGCATGAATAATATTCAAACAACAACTAAGTCCTTCTAGTAGATATGTTTAATGAATGATACTATATGTTTTTTTTCTTCCATTTTTGTGTGTATGCTTCACATGGGAATAAACACTTAAATAGTTGATGCTTATTTAAACAAATTCCATTCCTTTTCCCAAGCATAATAACATTTCATGAACAAGCACATTTATCTAATCAAATCAATATTTAAAGCATGTGGTTTGATAACCTACTCATTTTGTTAAACTTGCATTACATCCTAAAAGTGAGAGTTACAAATCTATTTATTTAAGTCGAGTTTGAGAACGAGATCTCCTTGCTAAAAAAATATAGCTTTATTGGACCCCTTTGGGACAACCACCTTAGGTTGGTAATTTCTTCCTCTTAGTCTTAAAACAAGAGAAAAGTCCATTGAGGTAACAATGGGTGGCTTGCCTAATAGTTTCTTCTAGGCTTTCCTACCAAGGTTATGAATTTTCTTTTAGGGATAGTTTGATTAATAACACTACAAAAGCCCGATGTAAAATTCAATCACCCTCGCTCAAAAATGAATTGTAAAAACTAGGTTTTTTCAAATCGAATTTATTTGTTGCATGTGAATTGAATAACATCCAAAAGTTTGTAATGATTTTTTGAAGATAAAAAATTATTTTCACCATCAATTCATTAATATGACTTCTAGCTATGTTGTGAGGACAAACCCCTCCATATCATGGAGAAATGCACCACTAGATGTATATAATTTAAATCAATCGGGATGTCTTTTACATGATGAGATGGACCTTTTTCATGGAATATAAATATAGGATGTTGCCACATTTTTTTTGGATAATGCAACAAAATTAAAATTATTTCAAATAAGCCAACAAGTGATATGTTTGCTACGATGTTTTACCAAGTTTTTTTTGGATGGTGTTATGCATAAGTATCATCTTCATTTACCACTCTCTATGTAGATTTGATATAGCGAGACACACCAACAAGAAAACATCTTAAATTTATATTTTCCTTAACTTCTTAAACCCTCTTTCTAGATGCTTATTCTTACATACGATTCAATAAAATTATTCAACATGCCCCGAAAAGAAGTTGTCAACGGTAATATGGATCACACTCTTCAATGGATATGAACAAGAAATCATGTTAGGTGAGGGATTTGGTTTAAATAGAGTTTGGGAATGAATAATACAAATAACATAAGGTACCTTTAATTTAATAAAAAAAATGGCCGTTGTAGGTAAATCAAAATAAGAGCTTTGAAGTATGGAACATAAGTCTCATGGAAGAAAACCCCAAGCTAACCATAGATGCAACCATTAGGGAGGCATTAATTGATCATGCTCTGGAGTATAAATATTTTCTAAAACTTTATATAAGAGAAAGTGAATCAAGCAATGATAAACATACCTTAGACAAGGTTTTGCTCAAAGGTGGGAAATGAGAGTATAGAACCCTCATTTGTAGAAGGATAGATTTAAACGTTGAAAGACTCATTGGCATTATTAAGGAGGTTCTTTGCTCTATCCCAACCCAAATAGCCCATGATTTCGTATAAATATTCAATGCTCGAGTAGCCTTCCAAAATATATTTGGATGACATGCAAGCCTCGCTAATAGGTCAAGGTTTCATCATCATTAGAGGAAATTTAAGAAATTATAAAATATCCTTCCTTATGCTCACTCGTGCTCCCTTCCTAGGAAAATGGCCCAAATGAGGAGTTGCATACAACATTGCATCCGATCCAGTCGATCAACCCTCCTTGGCTGATATGGATCTCCTTACTACCCCTTCCTCAGACCCAACACACTCACTAAGAATCCTCTCTCAATATTTTTTTTGATGTATGGTGTCTTCTCCTTCTCCCTAGCATTTTTTTTATAACTTTACATTGAGCTAAATCCCTAACCCTAATCTCCAAAGTGATTGATGGGCAAGATTTAACCTTGCCTCGCTTGAGATCAAGGGCTAAGATCAAACATATTCACTAAAGTAATTAATTTGATTTTCCTAATTTTACTTTAGCTCAATAATACAACATAATAAATTTTATGTGATTTTCCTAGGTCTTACTTAGGCTAAGTTATAATAGCAATTTACTTACACTAGAGGAAGTGTTATAAGGATATCTTGGGAAAATTATATATTCCCGGAAACTTAATTCTATGGAGAATTACTTTCCTAACTTACAAACATCAACATACACTCAAGGGTATGACTAGAAAGTGTTTTAGACATCTCGATAATCAAGGGACTTCCAAGGAAGAAATCACCCAATAAAGAAGCACAAATGACATATTTGATTTTCAAATTGCTAGATATGGGATACAAGAAGATGTCCTATACGTGATAGAATATACACAAAATATACTCCATTGGGCACAATAGACAAAAAAAACAAAAAGAGACATAAAATCAAGTAATAAAATCAAGTAAGAAACCTCACAGAAGATGCTCTTCCAAAGTCGATCACAAAAGAAAATGAAAGGATCCTTGAAGAAGATTTTTACTAGGGACTATAGACCCCATAAGTGCCATTCCCCAACCAAAAATTAATTTCGGTTTAAAGGTCAAACCCCGGGGAAGATAATTCTTCATGGTGAGAACTAAAAACCAAATCCAAGATGGATCTTGATAAACAAAAATAAAGTAGATCTATCTTTTTTAAATCCCACTACTTGGTCCAACTCTAGATTAGCCAAGACTCGAATATATTGACATGAAATGCGTGGAGTTGAGCTCACCCCAAAAAAAAGAAAAATTCATAAGTGGAAAGGCCGCAGACGTTAAACCAACGTATTTTTTCGGATGCAAGAGTAAAAATGTTCCGTGCATCGGATCAATGACACTTGCAGTATTTTTTGAACTTGTTTTTCCGCTTTTTCTACTTCGTAAGTCAATGGCCACTTTAATGATCTAATGAGCTCATGGAACATTATCTCCGTTAAAACATCACATGACTGAAATATAGATCATTAGTTAACTCTAAAGTTATCATATTTGAATTCAATTTGCGTTGGTGTTGATGTAAATGGTCAAATTACCGATAAAAATAGACAAAAATTATAGAATTCTCTATAATTACGTACTCCCTTTGGTACACAATCATGTTGGGAGGAGATTTAACCAATGACAATAAAGGGGGCATAACAAGGCAATGCATAATATATGGAAATGTTTAAATTTTTTACTGAATACTAGATTGTCGAACACAAAAACCAACGAAGACTAGGTGAAGCATCAACAATGAGCAACTTGACAATTTTTTATTTTTTTTAGGAATTTGAAAGAAACAATATAATAGTTTTATCAAGGGTGCTCACCACCGGTCTATCCTATAAATTCTATATCCACTCACTTAGGAAGAGTGTGTCTTTTAAAATTAACCGAAACCGGGTTCATAATGTCTAGACTTAGTAGCAAGCTTGATCCAAGATATGGGTGTTTAGACTTCACATTTATGAGAATATTCAATGGCATGATTTTCAAAGCCCCCGATCTATAATGGAGGTCGTATATTTTCTTCTCACCAATAATTCTAATAGAATGGTGTGGAAAATGGGATAAAATGTTGCAGAATATAAGGTTCCTTGGTGAGAAAAGCCTCCGCGACTTTAATCAAAAAATAAATTGGTAACATCTATGGTTTTCTAACCACTTCTAATCTAGAACATGCTTCATTTCACTATTCCATCACGCAGTTTCTCACCCATTAGAATCCAATCACAAAAGGATGGAAAGGTTTTTAACATTATGTCTTATGTAAACCGGACAAAGAAGCACGATACTATCTATTTCACTGCGAGCACTTTGAAGGGAAATCATGGAATGGAATGATGGTTGAATTATATATTGGCATGCAACTATTTTGGTCCATTTCGAATTCAAGATTTTCAGTCTTGGGAAGACACGTACACCTTTGGCTTAAAGGTAAACGAATCTACAAAGTTCCATGGCTTGAGTCGCCAAATCTTCTATTGATATATAGAAGCGTTAATAATTGTAGCTTAGATAGAACTTCTACACATGTTCGGTGTGAACATGTGAGAAGTATTTAAAGATATTTAAAAAAGTAATTCTATGTTTGGAAAAGTATTTTTTTTTGTCATTCACTTTTAAAAAAAGGAAAGCCCTATGTTTAGAAATTAGGTCAAATTTGTATCTCATGCATTACCCTCGCACTAAGAGTAATATTAAAAATATATTCTCTCGATAAAACAATAAAACTAGAGCAAGGTAGATTCTTTCAACACACCCGAGCAATTGAGCAAGGCAAAGACTCCCTCATATTTACAACACTTTCAACATACTACAAAGACAATTTTAGATTGTATGATTTTCATTAATGGCCTTTATTAACCCCCTGAAAAGGAAAAAAGAGAATAATGACCCAATTTTATGTCCGTCCCTACCTTGAAAAGTAAGTGCCCTTCTCCCCACCTGAAGTATCTTTTGGATCAAAGTGCTTATTATTTAGAAAATGAAATACGTCCAAGAAAAATGATTCAATATGGGGTAGAGAAAGAAGATCGTGACTATAAATACCCTCACAAAATGAAAGATGAAAGATGTCTCCGGACATGTACGTTCACAAAAAATACGTTCAAGACTAATTGATTAAGTACAACTACAATGTCAAGACTCATTTGAATACTACCAATAACAAAAATGGGAATAAAGAAATGCAAATGAATATATCTCCACCCATGATAAAATGTCAACTTAGACTTGGTGTCACTAAAGTATACAATTAGCCACTAACCCAAGTTGCAGTAAACATGCCAAAACTTACAGAGATTGTTTTTCAATTTGGAACATGGCCCAAGGTGTATTTCTACCGAAAAATAGGCACGTTTTGGTCCCATAAACTCACTTAAATGTTTCATTAAAAACCTTGAAAAATAAGAGAGACAAAAAATTGAAATTTTCCTCATGGAATTGCAATTAAAATTTAATGATTAATCTTGAGTCTTCAACCGAATTATCGGATCAACCTTGCCTACACGCAAGATCCATAGATTTGATGTGGTTCTACCAATATTTGTCATGGATAAGGATACCATAGAGAAGAAAATGGATCTTTCCCCCATGAAACTCGAAATCCAAATTGTCCGACAATGATCCAACCTTTATTAAACAACTCCCAAAATATGTGGGGTTGTTTTGACAACAAATCCCCATTGAAAGCTACTTTTTAAAGCAAATAAACTATAAAGGGCCAAAATATCAACCGCCTAGAATGACAAACCCAAAATTCCACTCATAATTTAAAATAAAACCAATTCTCCCTATTGCATAATACAAAATATTGGGACTCATGCAGACCAATTCATCCATGACCTACAAACAATATGAAAATTTGGAACACCGAATATTTTGGATAAAAATCCATCATCATCAAACTCAACTTATAGTAAATCTAAAGAGCTCCATGCTTAGCTCTTTAGTGCCGGTTAGTCACCTCTAATCAACCAACCATGCCTAGTGCTTTACTCACTTTACGCTTATACTCCTCTGAGAGGTCTGGGGATCCATTATTGTAATATTCCAAAACTTGAAAAACATGAACATTGAACATAAATATGAAAATTACAGAAATATCAATACGTCAAAACATGAGAAGATCATTGAGTCATTTTATTATAGATAATAGCAAAAATGAAGTACAATATCTCGAGGGAAGAAAAAGACACTCATGCTGAGGCAAACAAGCCTCGAAACGACCCAATACATAAATACATGAAACACTACTCGCTACATAGAATGCCGAAAAGGCCATGAATGCGTAGTCCTATTGATAATAACTGCAGATGGAAACTAAGAATACATGGATTTTCTTGATATAGTGCTAAAAAAATGTCGAGATCGTAGATCTAAGCTTTTCTAGCACAATTCCAAGATAACCCAAAAAGGGTTTCTTGAAATACTCAAGAAGAAAAAACGCAGCCCTAGGGCTGAATAATGTACTACAACTAAGTAACTATTGAGAGGTGGATGGTATGATGTGAAAATGGCTGATACTCCTCCCTATCGATCCTCCCGATGAAGGGCTACTCCCCTCACCGGAAAACAAGCTCAAAAACTTGGGTACTTCGACCCTCCACCGCAACTCGACTCACAAAATAATGCAGTTCTTGAAGGAGACCGTACCGTTGATGATGGATGAAGCTTGGAATGATGATAGATAGTGGAGTGAAGCTCAAAGCACTCGAAATCCCCCGAGGATGAGCGTGGAATTTATGCTCGGAAAACACTTGTGCTAAATAACACAACAGTACTCCACTAAATAGCTAAAGCATGTAGAAAGTCATAATCGGGACCAAACGTAAACAATGTTCATAATGATTTCTATGGCTTCCATCCCCTTCTTATATGCTTGTGAGCCCTCATCCCCTTGGACTCACACAATAATGATGCTACTTTCATGGCCACTAACCTCCATTATGACCGCATTGTCCTCCATTGTCTCCATTACCTCCATAACTCGTGTTGTTGATTTGATCAAATTGACCCCATCCACATGCATTAACTCACATTCACACCAAGAAGTGGTTTTTTTAATCTTGACCCCATCTAGATGCATTGATCCAAATTCACATTTAGAAGTGGTTTTATTCCTACTAAAGGGATTTATGGGTCCCTCTACCCTCTTATTCATCTATTAATTAAGGAAGATAAAATTTAATATTCTAATTAGCTAAAAGCTAAATTAGGAATATTACAGATCCTCCTTGCCAAAATGTTTCTTTTCCTTAGGCATCGCAAATATGTGGGCCACCTTGTTGACCCGATGCAATCTGAGACCAATGCCTAGATCCCATACAAACCCCTCAAAGTGTGGCTATTCCCGTGTCAGGGCTACCTAAAACAGCATCCCCTCAATGCGCGGATACCAAATGGATCTCTCACCATACCGGCCATCAATCAATCCTCCCGTATCCCAACGCCACCATGGCCAATCATCGCCCAAGTCCCCTAGCTTAGAATGCACATTGCATCCGGCTATAGGTATCGCCTCATGAGGTGTAGACCGCCAACATGCATCAATGCTCCATGGCCCTCGATGTCCGAGAGATCCGACCGTATAAGCCGCCCCACCAACCGCATACCAACTCATCACCTCTCTCCCCCGACTCACTCCAATGTTGATCCTAATCTCCCGAAGTCGGGATGGAATGCTAAAGAGTTGTCGACATGTGCCCCACTACCAACCGTAAACCATAGTACCCTGTCATGTCTATGGGCCCTTGCTCTACTATGCACCCGACTAAGAAGATCATACCATCCATAGGAAACCAACTCATGATCTCTCACCAGTCCTATCCTAGTCGAAGAATCCAATGTGGTGATATATGCATATGGAACATGTCTAGAGTGTGGTCACCAACTCACACTAAACTCATGCTGCTCCGTCCCACATGTTAACGAGAAATGCATCAAAGGGAAGGCCCCTCTCTATCATAGGCTCAAGTGGGCAAGCCGCACCGCAAGCCCCCATCGATGTACTCTCGAGAGTGCCTGCTCCCTAAAAGCACCGCAATCATGCTAACTATATATGCATCTACCGACACCTCATCAATGGGTTGGCCCAAATATGGATGCACCACCATCTCTAACGTACTCTCCTCCTCCATGACCGAACCCAACGTTAAGTCGCATATCTAGCAACGGCTCATTGTGAGCCTCCATCTCGCTCTCCCCCAAAGGACTCTCATGCATGATGTGCATAATATCCTCCTCACCCTAACTCCATGCTCCACCATATGATGCTCGAGCCGAATCATCACAAGTGACTCATCATCCCGAATATCTATCATCGAGTCCTCCTCGACCGCTCACCTTACACGTTGGAAGACAAATCCAGCTCATCGTCATCAACTCCACATGACCGATCATGCTCCCTAGAAGCATCCTCATTTGATCCCTGTGGACTCATTTGAAGAAAATTACTCATCTTGGCATACGTAAGGAATGGCCCCTTGCTATACCTCTCGCCACATCATCCGCATCACTCAAGCATGAGTGATCGAGCCTCCCTCTCGCCTAAAATTTTCCAATAACACCCTCGTAGCCCTCCGTCTCGCTTTAAACGTGGTGTCTCCGGATGCTCAACACTTTCCTCATCAATCCTAGGTGAGCCGCATCCTAGGGTACACCTAATGCCCCTCGTCCATAGGTCCCCTTGGAGATAACGCTCCAAGTGCTCGCTCGCGCCGTATCATGGGTCACCGCATACCACCAAGTGTCTCCACACTCCTCATCATGCCACTCGTATGCCGCAACCTCTGCCCTTGTACACCACTCGGATACCACTGGGTTATGACTATACCATCATGTACAATCATGTATCCTACATGGGTCAAAAGATCCACCACTTTTCTAGTAAACCCCCCCCATGAGGTGGGCTACATCTCCCCCATCCGCTATAAAGGATCGGGAGCGTGACTCGAATCCTCATATGCCAATGACAGATGACAACATTGCTCCTATCCTCCATAGCTCAAGCATACCATATATCCATGAGATAGCACAAAGTCTCTACACACTACCATGTCCGTGTGGCCTATCAATGCCTCCTACGACGAGCTCTTGCCAATGTAGGCTACTCACCCGTGACCCCATGCATGGTCGTTATGCTCGAGATAACCCGCGAAAAGGGTGTACCCTCCCGTCAAACCATCATATCACTAGGTATGTCTCGGGGCTCGATAGAGATATGAAAATGTGTGTGCACCCAAACATCGGACCCATCGCACAATGACTACCATCACTTACCCACTCTATCATGTGATGGAAAATACCACCTAGATCCCAATAGTAATATGGCCCTCGTGTCCCCTATGGTAATCCATGGAATCTGTTGAAATGTGGCCATAGATGTATCAAGTTTCCTAGCCTGCTCCATGGGGTACCAATTCGCACTTCTCTCGCCATCCAACCTCGAGAAAATAATCAAATGAAAGAATCCTCGAACATAAAATAGTCCCTCCATCGTACGAGTACCGCACCCCGTCGATGTATTCTCGAAGGGGGTCCTCCGACACTCCAATGTGCCCTTTAACGACACCATTAGGGAAGCCAACCGTTCCCCAATGCGGACCAAATTTCACCGGCTCGACACAAGCCACTCTCATGCCCTCCATCTCCTCATTCAACTATAGAATAGCCTCTCGTACCGATGTGGCCTTCACCTTCAAAGCTAGAAGGTTGACCCGAAACTAATGGCGATGCTCTGTGTGCGACCATCATTCAATACCTCTCGTATCTCCTAGCGCCTCCTCAAGGGCTAGCCCAAAGGATGGATGCACACCCTCCTCCATAGATACTCTAATACGCAAGGCATGCTCACTAGTCGAGTTGCATGTGATTGTCATCCGATAATTCTGCCATAAACCCGTAGGCCTATGTACCTATCGGCTCCTCAATAATGGTGGAGTTGTCTTCCGACACCTCATCAACACGTGATGCATTCGCTATCATCGCAGAACTCGGTCACAACCCCGTATACCCCATCAATGGATACCTCAACAATGTGTGGTGTCTCATCAACACTTGTATGCTCATCTCGTCTCCTCCCAAGTCTTTACCAGTACTCTTTGATGACCCATCAAAAGTAGGTAGAAAAAGTCTACCCATGGTACGCTGCGTGTCATTGCCCCCGCGTGTACCTTGTTCTTTTGTAGCTACGAGGTCTTTGGTTTTCCTTAATCCGGGAAAAAATTCTCGGAAAGTTAGATGTTCTTTGAATCTTTGAGACAAAGATTCATATTGCGTAAAAATAATCACCGAGAGCTTCTTGCTCTTGTGGTCCTCCAACCCCATTTCCTACTACTAGGAAGGTAGGCATAAGGGAGCATGTTGAAGCTTTCACGACCGTTTCGGTTTCTCATACCAATGATGTGAAGTACCGTAACTTTCTCCATTTTGCAACCCTCTTGGTGTTTCCCTTCGTCTCTTTACTCTCATTTCCTTGATCTCTCGCGGGAGAGATCCTCGCATAGTTCTAAGGAGGAGATTACGAAAATCCTCGCCATAACCTTCTTTTGCCATTGGAGACTCCCTTTATCCTCCTCCACCGGAACACATTTTTTCTTTCACCGGATGTGAACTGCGAAACAAGTGGATATGGTATTGCATTTGGAAGAATTTGAAAAACGACCACCACAACAAATATGATAAAATAATCTTCGAGGAGAACCTTTTGTTTCTCTCAATCCATACCTAATTTGGAAAACCCGTTCACAGAGGGAAATAGAATTGGTCCGTTCTGCACAAAATTTGTGTCTCATATTTTCGATATTTGTCTTCATTTTCCCGAAATAGCTAACGCAAAACCATCACTTCTTATCCCAACGAATTTCTACGTTTTCTATTTTTGTATCTCTCGGAGAACCTTTCCGTTTCTCTCAATCCAAACCAAATTTGGAAAAAAAATCTCACAAAAAAAACATAATTGGTTCGTTCTCGACAAAACCGATGTCTCCGATTTGTGATATTCATCTTCATTTGCCCAAAAAAATTTAACACAAAACCGTCACTTTTTATTCATCGGATTTCGTAGTTCTCGCTTTTTGTATCTCCCTGTCCGATTCGTAATGTATTCTCCATCTTTGGATGTCATAGCACCGATTGTTACTACAGTGCCGAGCCAAGTCTATTAGCTTTGATACCACCGTAATATTCCAAAACTTGAAAAATAGGAATATTGAACATAAATATGGAAATTGTAGTAAATATCAATACATCAAAACATGAGAAGATCATTGAGCCATTTTATTATAGATAATTGTAGAAACGAAGTACAATATCTTCAAGAAAAAATACACTCAAGCTAGGCAAACAAGCCTCGAAGTGACCCAATACATTAATACATGAAACACCGTCTGCTACAAAAAATGCCGTAAGGCCATGATCGCGTAGTCCTATTGAGAATAAATGCAGTTGGAAACTAAGAATACATGGATATGCTGATATAATGCTTAGAAAATGTCAAGATCATAGATCTAGGTTTTCTAATATAATTCCAAGATAACCCGTAAAGGGTTTCTTGAAATACTCAAGATGAAAAATGCAGACCCCTAGGCGGAATAACACACCGCAATTGAGTAAATCGCTAGGAGGTGGATGATATGATGTGAAAATGGTCGATACTCCTCCCTATTGATCCTCCGGATGAAGGGATGCTCCCCTCACATGAAAAAAAGCTCAAAAACTTGGGTACTTGAACCTCCACCGCAATTGCCCCTCGCAAAATAACGCAGTTCTTGAAGGAGACTGCGCGTCTAATGATGATGGTCAAGCTTGGCCTAATGCCGTGATAATGGAATTAAGCTCAAAGGAACCTCTCTTGAGTGGGCACTCGAAGTCCCCCGAGGATGAGGGTGGGATTTCTACTCGGAAACATCCTTGTACTAAACAACACAATAGACTCAGCTAAATAGTCGAAAGCGTTCGGAAAGTCATAAAAGACCAAACATAAGCAATATTCGAATGCTTTCTATGGCTGCCATCCCTTCCTTATATGATTGTGAGCCTTCACCCCCTTGGCCTCACACAATAATGATGCTACTCTCATGGCCACTAACCTCCATTATGACTACGTTGTCCTCCATTGTCTCCACTACCTCCATAATCGTGTTGTTGATTTGGTCAAATTGACCCCATCCACATGCATTGACTCCACATTCACTACCAAGAAGTGGTTTACTAATCTTGACCCCATCTAGGTGCATTGATCCACATTCATATAAGAAGAAGTGGTTTTATTCTTACTAAAGGGATTTATGGGTCTCTCTACCCTCTTATTCATCTAGTAATTAAGGAAGACAATTTTTTATTCTCATTAGATAAAAGCTAAATTAGGAATATTACAATTATCCGCAAAATGAAGTGCTTCAAAAATTAAACTCGCCTTCAACCAAATCATGAAAAGGTCCTTCGAAATGTTATGAATTTTACAACATAATGCAGAAATATTAGAGCCCTTGCTTTGTTTATAGAATGGGCATGTAATTTGTCAAACATCTACAATCAATTGCATGGTGGTTGAGAGCTAAAGAATATACAATGTCATTAAAGTGTGATCTAGTTTACTTTCACCGCAAAGTATATAGTTCTATATTTATATTGACACTTTCAAAATTGAAATTTCTAAAATTCAAGACCCATGTGAAATACTAAGAAAAAGATCCTCACGCAATCTCTATTATTCCTAATGTGTATAAACAAATCAATCTTCCGGAAATTAACCATCAAAGCATTCTCACTATCGTTGGAAAGTAGGCTTTAACATATGTCTTAAAATTGAGCATGTTAAAGATCACCAAAATTATGCCTGACTCTGTGGCATATTATAGAAAAATTAAAAAAATCAATAGAGAATATACAATCTGCATCGAAAAAGTTGTCAAGGATCAAAATATATGCATTTTAAAAATATAACATATATACTATTTTTTGAAATTATAAAAAATATTTTTATATTTTCTTGCACTTGCATTTTTCCCACCATATATGGATCCTAGATTTTCAAAAATATGGCATATATGCATCGTGGTAATTTAGTTCTAAAGTAAATGTTGTCACTCAACATTTATTTATATTTTCTTTTCATTAACTTTAACTTCATCATTATAAGTTGAAATTTAAGTTTGGACTCGTACAAGATGTTTGGAGATGGAATCAAATCCACCGACCCTCACACGTAGAATATAGAAACCGTGTTTTTTCAACTTTCAAAACACTCAACTCTTTTTTCTCGGCATTTTAGCATATTGTCAAAACAAGTCCATGTACCCCTTCATCCTACAACCCTTGATATTGAGACCTATATTCTTCCCAATGATGAATGAACACTTATATCATTACTATATGAAATTTCCACTTATGTCTATCCATATAATTTTCTTGATCATTTTATTCCAATGTTCAAGATAGTGTGTATATATTTTATATTTGACTTGTTTCCCAAATTTTGGAGCGTCACGTTTCCATGTCGTATCCATTTCCATGTTTCATGCAACCTAATTTCTAACTTTAAATTTTTGTTTCATGTATATCTTGTGGAGAAGAAAATTCGCCTTTAATAAAATATCTAGATAAATAGAAAGAGCATTGAGTTTCATATGTATACGGAGTCACAAAAAAAGGAACAAGTCTGTTAATAAAAAAGAAAGAAAGAGAAGAAGGTTATTGCCAATGAAGGTTCGTCTAACTTCTCCTAGGGAATTATTTCCAATAATATGTGACATACAAGCCAAAACATTGTATTTCTAATCGCATTTGAGAAGTAAAAGAGTCGATTTTGTGTCTATGCGGGGATAAACACCTTTTCCAGGGAGACTAACAAAATACTAAAGAATAAACAAGGAACTTAAATCCAAATCCAACTTCAAAAGGAATAGGGAAAATAAAAGAAAAAATACTCCAACCTCTAGCTCATAGTTGGTGAGATATGTTTTCCAAGACAATACAATAAAAAATGAATTAGACATGAAAACCTAGATTAAACCCTAATCCCTTAGGTTTCAAAACACCACTCGTAGGTAAGAAAGAAACAAGGCAATAAAGAAACTTTCTAAACATAACTATCCTTTTTCTCGCCATCATAAATAAATAGCTTGGCTATCTTTTGCTAACTAGAAGGAAAAAATAGCAGCAATATGTGGACAAAAAAAGAGTTGTTTCATGTGAAATGTTTAGATGTAGCTAGAGCACGCATTGATAGGAAAAATGAGAATTTGTATCAACCATGGTGAAAAAATGAAGTCTGGAAAACACCAATAGAGTATTATGGAAAACAAGTCCATGTGATGACTAGCTCATAAGAGATCAAAAGAGAATAGTATACCGATATAAACTAAAAGAAAATAAGTACCATGCTACCAGGAGTTTTGAAAACAACATAAGGTAACACACCTCCAACTACTATAATATAAAAAATATCTTTCAAACAATAACTTATCTATAATAAACAACTAATAATAGATAAAATCACTACATAGGGCTTAGGCATGCATAATAATACTAGCAAGATTAGTATCTTCATCTCGCCTTTTTATAAGATACTATTACAAACTTCTCCCTATTTTTTTCAAGCCCCATATCTCATCTTAAATATCCATCAACCCCCTCATGACGGCCTTCAAAATATTTTAAGTGGCAAGGTCACGATCCCATGGGACAATAGTAACTACCATAGATCATTTTGTGAAAGTATACAATATATTTGCGTATCACCCCAATCAAAGATTCAACTCGTAAATGTTCTTCCAAAGCAGATCCTCTCCCTCCCCTAAGATTTTACTACAATTATTCAACCTTGAAGGAAAATACTCTTCCCAATAAAGATTTGATCCGTAGATTCACTTTTGCCCCATCCGCAAAGAACCTTATAACTATATTTCCAATGCTTAGGATCATTTAGATTTATTATTTAGGTCCTCGTGGAATCGCGTGCAAAGGTTTGACCATTTTGGTTTTGTCTAGAGGAAGACAAATTTTAGGTTTTACAGTACCCCGGTTCTTTGGTAAAGTCGCCTCTCCATGAAAACTTGTCTTTTATATTTTAAACCTTCCATAGACGAATTTGAGACCATCTTGAATTGGGATAGGCTCCTAAAACTCTTGTAATATTTTAGGGAAACTATAATGCTTGAAGGCATCAAGCACCACTTGGGAAAAAACAACTCTCCCTCCCCCTAATATTTTACTACAATTCTTCAATCTTGAAGGAAAATACTCGCCCAATAAAGGTTTGATATGCGCATTTACTTCCGAACCCTCAACAAAGAACCTTACAA
Organism: Pinus albicaulis; assembly: GCA_034641835.2. NCBI lineage: Eukaryota > Viridiplantae > Streptophyta > Pinopsida > Pinales > Pinaceae > Pinus > Pinus albicaulis. The sequence goes on from JAXQQM020072984.1 coordinate 45,665, forward strand.
CTAGATTTCCAATGCATAGGATCATTCACATTTATTATTTAGGTCCTCTCGAAATTTCATTTTCATGCAAAGGGTTGACCATGTTGGTTTTCACTAAAGGAAGACAAATTGGACAAACCCCGGTTCTTGGGGAAAGCTACCCCGTGTATGAAAAAATTTCTTTTCGATTTTAACCCTCCCCGAACCAAAAAATATAATAAACAACAAACTAATGGTTTATATTCTCGGGTGGTCAAATCACCCTCAAATTGTCATTACAAGAGTGTAAATATTATCCATGAAGTTTGAAATCATTGTAGCCAATCTAATTCATAAAAAATGCATCTACAACAAAAAAGACAACACTGAAAAAAAATAACCCGCTCCTGGACTTGTGTTCGAAACTACACCAAAGGAAATTTCAGAACAAATAATTAATAAATCCCGAACTCCAAAGAGTGGGAACTATTAGTGTCCAATAGGAATTGGAAAATGAAATTACCCAAGAAATACCCTTGTCTAGATGTCAAAAGAGGACAAGAAAAAATAAAGGAAACATATGAGAACCCGTACGTAAGGAGAAAAGAAATTGTTAGTGCCATTATAAAATCTTGCAAACAAGGAGAATATTAACAAAATTTAACCTATATAACTCCGACAATTACCAAGTAACTCTGATTTTTGGCAGTTGTTTATCATATCCTTCGTGAACATGAAACTTATTCATAGAATAAAAAAAGGAAACAATATAAAATGTGAATAAGGAGAGCAAGGGCCGAGGGAAAATTCTCCTCAGATTAGTGACAAAGTCGCCATGGCAAATAAAGAAATTGAATTGAATTGAATTTTAATGACGTCCACGAGAGGTCTAAGGGACCTAGAACTACAAACCAAACAAAATATTACATTCTCAAGTTTCCCCTCTAAAATAACCTCTAAACAACCCTTTTGCCATGAATCTTGAAAAATTCATACTTTTTTTGAAGACTTGCTTCGTCAAACAACTCAACTCCATCAAAATTTTCAAATTACTTTAAAAACTAATTAGGAATGTCCTCATAATTCATACATTCCATGATCAAATGTCATTCGGTTTCAACCACTCTTTTTCTATTAAAGATATAATTTCTTTCCTTCCACTCTTCCTTAGGGGTTATCCATTTACCCGTTTCACACCTAAGATGGTGAGATACGATCCTCGTATATGTTATCAAAATTTTATCATTTCCCTTGATTGTGAAACCGATATAAGTTTTTTCATCATGAGACCGTGTTGAGTTGAAATTTTTTACATATAGCATTTTTTTCGGCCAACGTATTTTTCCCACATGGAAATCTTGAATTTTTTCAAGCACATAATTTTTTTATCTCCTTTTTAGAATCATGACAATCTTGCCAATTAATTCCCCATTTTCTCGATACGCTTGTCATTTTGCTTCCTCCAAATTTTCTTCCTATGCTTTATTTCCTCCATAACAAACATCTTGGGCCAACAATGCTCAACCATGCTTTCCATTTTTTTTAATAACTTAACAACTAATGATTTTTGAAGCCTCCATCGAGAACATACCGGGATCAACTAGCAGGATCTCATATGGGATTTTTTTTGTTGATACAATACTCAAAAATTTTGGACTACATCCAAATTTCGAGCCTACTTCAACTTCGCATGTTGTCATCACATCACATTAAGAGTCATTGTAGGTGTTTTATTTAAGTGTTTTGTTCCCATCTCTGTGAGAAAATCGTAATTTATTCTTTTAGCATGTTAAGTGTCACACATTGTACACAAGCTAGTTCTAGTAATTATATGCTTAGATGTCAAATTACTCTAACATAAAATTCTCAAATCATAAAAATAACACTTCCATTATGTCCAGAACACCCAAAATCCCCTATTTAGGCTCTTCTTGGGCTAAGAAGGGTCGAAAAAATAGCCAAGTTAGGCCTCCTTCATTTCCCCGCTAACTATCCTACAAAATTGACCCTATGTCAAAATTGGCAATGAATTTTTTCCCTTTGGCGAATTTGCAAAGCGACAAATTGGCACAGGATCGACTACAATTCCACCAACAAAGGTGCAAAATGTCTAATGGTTAAGCGAGATAATAGGGTCGCACCCTTGTTCCTCTCGCCCTTGGTTCGATCATGTTGCAAACATATGACCAGTGGTTGGGACGGTCGCGAGCTACGCCGCAATCGCCCCCCCCACAAACCTACCAACTCGCTAAACTTTAAATAAAATTTTGCCACTACATATAACAATGCACATGGTGTGGTGTAGTAGTAATGTGTTGGTCCGTGTTTTTGGAGGTCTCGTGGTCAAACCTTGTCGAGGTCGATTGGTCCATAACCATAATTTTATCTAATTAGCCTAAGCCATGTGGTGCCCTCCCATAGGGCCACATGGTGACCTATATTTAGCCCAACCACAATCACCGCAACCAATTGTAACTCACCATTTGTCCTATCCCGATTGGTCCTATGACAAGCGTACTACATAGTCACTCGCCGATGTTAGTTCCACATCATCGTATGGTCTTCCCATTCAACCCCGTAAGTTGATGTTTTAGTTATTTGTCAAAAACTTCAAAACACTATAAATTTCATATACAAAGTGTCGGATTGAGCCGATTCAAGTGTTTTGAGAATATTTTTAATCCCCTAGATCATTCCTCTCCATTAGAAGCTTTTTGGACCACCAAAAGTATATTTTTACTCAAAACATAAGTGAGGGTACAACTACCTCACTTTCTCCCGATATCAATCCACCTTGCTTTACTTGGATTGATACCTTTGAGTCCCACTCGAAGATACTCCACATCGCCCTCTCGCATGAAGTCCTTATCCTCTCGTCAAGGTTTGAGTATTCCTATAACTCATTTAAATATTCGTGAGAAAAATATTCTATAGATGAAATCTAAACATTCTTTTTCGCATGATCATCAATCATTGGAGGTTCATACAATCTCAAGTTTTTCACATTCACAACGTATCAAATTTGCATGTAAGGTGGAAAATCTATTCGGAATCATTATTATCAATCTTTTCCAAGATTTTGAAAGGACCATATCCGATTGGATTGAGATTTTTACCTTCACCTCGTAGTCTCCCCTTGCCGATATACAACCAAAATTTATCTCCCACTTGGAAATCATGATCAACCTTATGCTTGTCACGTATTTCTTTCCACTTTAATTTTCTTTTCTATAGCCGTTCTTTGCACCCTTTCGATGCACAAGTTTAATTTTTTCAATGAAATTCTTGGCTTTGTCCACATCACCGTGTCTATATATCTGCAATATATTTACCAAATATGAAATCCAAAGGAGACTTTGGTAAATAACCCAAAAAAGCTTCAAATGGAGATACTTGTGTAGATGAGGGCTTGGCATGATTATAGGCATGTTGGATGTAATGCAAATTCTTATCCCAAAGTTTAGGATGATTACCACAATATCCTAGAAGGATATGCACTCTTGTTCTGTTCACTACTTCTATTTGGTCATCAGGGCTTGTGGATGAAATGTGGTGGTCTTCTTCATCTTTGTTTCCATGAGCTCCCATAAACTCGACCATTTCCCAACAAATTGAGAATCTCGATCCGAAATAATAGAAGTGGGTAACCGAAATTGAACCCATATATTTTGAAAGAACATATTTAAGGTATGTTTAGTTGTAACATGTTTCTTACATGGCATCAACACACATTTTTCTCGAAATGGTCCACAAAAGCATATAGATAATCATGACCTTTCCTAGACATTGGTAGTCCTCCAACAAAATCCATAGAAATAATTTCCCAAGGATGAGAAGGAATAAGAAGTGGAGTATACAAAACCAATTTCCTATTGCTTGTCTTATTAATAGTACACATGGAACATCCTTTTACATATCCCGGGAAACAATTTCATTCATGCGAGGCCAATAAGAATACTCTATGAATTTGAGAAAATTTTTTGGCCTACACCAAAATGACCAAGCAATAAGAGAAGTGTGGATTCCCTTATGACATTCACTCTTTCATCCCGTGGAACACATAATTTTCCAAGATGATAAAACAACTTGTTATGAACATGATAATCCAATATTTAACATGATTGCCTTGAATCAAAGTTGCATAAACATATTTAAAATATTCATCTTGAGAATATTGTTTAATGTAACTTTCATGGATGATTGAGTTATGCTTAATAATAACAAATGCATTAAAAATAAGCTCTTCATAACATATCAACAATTTTTTGGTACATAAATTTCTTATACACTCGATTACCAAATTAAATTGTCAGTAGGAAACCCATCCACCTAAACTATCTAGCTTGTTGTAGTTTGGTTTTTGATTGTAAATATCACAAAGGTCGATGGTCAATATGAATAATCGTTTCTTTACCCATCAAACAATGCTTCCAACTTTAATAGATTTTTTGGCTTCTGTGATCCATCAATAAATTATGAAGAAATCTTTTGTAATAATCACATTATCATGAACAAAGTTGACGCGTTTCGAACCAACCAAAGTGTGGTTCATCATTAGGACTAGGTGGGATATCGCATCAGTCGTTAAGTTTAAATAGATGTAGGAGAGGCAAAGAAAACCGTTATAATCAGCTAATTTGACTATGAAATCCAAAACGGTTAGTTCTAATAATTAAAACAAAATAATAAAAATAAAAAAATAAAAATAAGTTGTATAGTTAATTACCTGCATTAGGAAAGGTTTCATAATGATAAGAAATTGGATTACCGTGTTGTATCAAAATTGCTCCCATAGCATACTCACTTGCATCTATTTGAATTTCAAATGATTGCTTAAGATTTGGAAGTCCTAAAACTCGTGTTTTACCGATGTTTTGTTTCAATGTGTCGAAGGCCTTATGTTTCTTGCCTCCCCACTCAAAGACATGTTTCACACATGTCAAAGCATGTAATGGTGTTGCAATGAATGAGAATTTAGCGATAAATTTTCTCCAATATTAGGTTGCTCCCAAAAAGCTCCTAAATTCCGTTAAATTGTTGGGTTTAGGCCAATTCACTGAATAAAATCAACCTTTGAGGGGTCAATATTCAATTCAACCACTCCTACAATATGACCCAAATAAACCAAAGAGGTTTTCCCAAATTCACACTTATACATCTTCAAATACAACTTTTCCTTTTCAAGACATCTAAAAATTGTTTCACATGCTTGACGTTCTCTTCACAAGTCTTAATCGAAAAATCGAATATTATCTAAGTAGACTATGACAAAATCATCAAGGAATGGTCTCAATACATCATTCATAACTTTCATGAATGTCTTGCACCGTATCGCAAATCCAAAATGACATAACTAACCATTCAAACAAACCTTGTTTTTTCTTGAAAGAAATTTCCGAAATATCATATTTAGTTATCCTTATCCGATGATAATCGATTCTCAAATCTAACTTAGTAAAGTAAAAAACTTCCCTTTACTCGATCTAGCAAGTCATCAATGCGATGAAGAGGATAGCGATTCTTTATCGTGATGTTGTTCAAAGCTCAAAAAATCCACACACATGCGCCATGTACCATATTTATTTGGAACCAAGACAATATGATACCCACAAGGAGATGTGCTAGGCCTAATGACCCCTTTTCCAAGAAGCTCTTGAATTTGATTCTTGATATTTTCATTCTCCAAAAGCTCGACATTCTATACAAGCCAATATTTGTAAAAGTGGTGCATCGTACCAAAAGTGAATCTCATGTTGGATTCCTCTTTTAGGGAGGAAACCCTTCAGAGTTCCCGAAATATCTTGTCATAAGTGTTAATAAATTCAAGCAATTCATGCTTGAGTTTATAATCACATCCTATGAAAGTTTCGCATTCAACAATATATTTAGATTTAATCATCAACAACACAAAATTCTTACTAGCATTTACAAGCCTTTTCATCCGACTGAAGCACCAACAAGATATGAGTTCATCTTCTTACGATGTGATCTAACAATATACTCAACTCCATATTTAAAAATATGATATTTTTTTCTCATTACGATAGAATATGGATTTTCATTCATACAGTATGGACTCCCTAAAACAATTTTCGCAAATATCAAGTGGTACAACATCAAGCTCTACCTCATCTATAAAGTTAGTAGTGATGGTGAATTTGAGTTTACACTTCTTGTCACTTGTTGTTAGCGCAAGAAGTCACTCCTTGATTGCATAAGGAGTAAGCCTTATACATCATGGTTCATTTAAAATTTTAAAAAGGGGTTGTTTGAGTGGTGGGATGGCTTCTCAAAGATTTTGAAATGATTTTTATTTTATTTTATTTTATTTTATTTTATTTTTTTATTTTTTTTTATATTCTTTAAGACTTTCATGCATTTGGAAAAGCCGTGGCAAGTATAAATTGTGTGGTTAAATTGGTAGTATAGTGATCCGAGTGTACAAATGAAAGAAGATGGATAACTGTACCTATTCTAGGAAATATTCCTATCCTAAATCAATCACATACTATGATGATGGCTCTTTACACAAACTCTATTTATGCAAAGCAAACAACATTAAAAAAATAGATTGCATGTATAAAGTATTCCACAAATCCTTTATGAAATATTCACACGACATGTTCTATAACACACATATAATTTGCGTAGAAAAACTAAAAAGTAGATAATTTCATCAGTTAAATCCTTAACAATTTCTCTCTCACACCTTACTAGTTGCCGCACTCATATTTAGAAGAAATTAACAAAGAAAAGAGACACACCACACATTAGATGTTCCTTCGAGTAAAAAAACCCTCCAAAGACTGAAGTAAAAAAGGTTTTTTATTATATTCATTCTTCGTGTAGACCAATATCCAACCCGGAAATGGTATTTACAAATGGTATATATAGCAAGAGAGGCACCAAATCCATCTCTTATAAAAAGAAGGGAAACATTACTCCTAACATTACATATGTGTCAAAAGAAATTACAACCATATCCCATCTAAATATAACGTAAAGGACAAATGTAGAAGAAAGAGGAGAAGAAATATGGGTGAAATGCGCGAGTGTGCTATCATGTCGCCCTTTTTCGTTGCCGATTTGTCTCCTTGTGTCTTTGGTCTTTAAATAACCATGTAGCTCCATTTTATAAGACCTAAAAACAACCTCATAACCACATTTCATGATTAATTGTTATATCCATTTGGTTATGGGTTCTTATCCATCCTTAACTCGGCTTGGATTTGCCGACAGTGTCAGAAAATTCGCTAAAACAGTGCTACGAAATTTCCGGTAAAAACCTCGTAACAATGCAAAAAATGGAATGCTACCGTAATTTCCGTAGCGCTTTGTTTCTTGTTAAAAAATACACAAAAATTCTGAAAAGCCCGTGCAAACTTATATTCCCTTGACATCTAAGTTCGTTGTTCAAAATTGTGACCGATAAGCAAAAATGTGTTTGTATCAAAAAAGCTTTTTACCTTCTTTCTATTTGGGTTGTAGCTTCAAAAAATCTTATCTAAGTCTATTTTGTTGTTAGCAATCGATATGGATCCGGTTATTCTTGTGGATACTTCCTCGACAATGGCTTTATCCTCATGATAACCCTTTTGTACCTCTTTCTTCTCTTTTGAGGGCTCTGAGTGCTACTCGAAGGGGTTTTGTTTTTGTTTTTCTTCGTGTGTTTCTCTATTTTTGACCCTTCATATTTACCTTCAATATAAATGACATCCGTCATTAGATTGGATTATGTAGAGCCTTGGAATTAAGCCTAAACTTGTTGTTGTCTCCTCGGTATGCCTCCTTTCCTGTACCAACAAAAGGTTTGGTTTCTTCTTTCTTCTTCTTCTTACTCGATGTCATATCCAACATCCTTCAAAGAGTTATTCATTTGATTTTGTAGGTCGATACTCTTTCTGCATATTCTATTGAATATGTGCTTACGGAATTTATGGTAGCACTGCGCTTTTGATTTATCTGCATAGCGTGCACCTTCCTCTTCGGGCTCGTGTAGACATTAGGAAAAAGGAGGAACAAAGGGGCACCATTTTCATAGATTTGGGTTTATTTGCCGAGGAGCTCTCTCCTTTTTCCAACTTTCTCTCAACCTTGACCTGCATAAAATTTTTTCTTTTCTTGTCCTTGGCCTTCTTATGGATATTTTATTTTTTTGGCCTTTCTCTTTTTTTATTATTTTTGTAGGCCGAGGGTGTGGTTGTGGAAACCTGGAGGTGTAGGTGTAGGTTAGCCCTCGCCCCGTAAAACAAAAAGTGATCCCAAGTTTGATTTCTCTTCCTAACTCTTCTCCAACTAGAACCTTGATTGCATACCGATGATACAAGCTATACTCTAAAAGAAAAATGTGAGTTTGGACCCTTTGCCGACATATTTTTCAAGCTCTTCAACAACAAATATGGCAAGATTTAATGTCTTCATACCTCGCAACATGAAAAATAAACCTCATGTTATAAAGGAACACAATTGTATACCTCCTTTCACAAGTAGGGAGGCATATCTTGATAAGCTTAACAACTTCCGCCTAGTCATTCTTAAGATAGCTACTTGGAATTCCTTGGCCCAATTTGGATCTCTCGTGTGCATCCTTGAGGAAACTCACCGAGGTCTTCTCTGTGAGAACCTCGCCCTTTAAACCATCCGTCTCCTTCATGTGGAAGGTTAAATGCTTCAAAGAATGGAGTCTTCGTAAACCCGAAATGTAAGGCCATAAACTATGGCTTCTTCTCCATTAAAAGAGTTAGCAAACTCTTGAGCTACTCCCGAGTGAGAGCTCCATAACCCTGTGCACAAAGAATACCACCCTCGCTCGGATAAACAAGCTTCTACCCTAAAATTTTCATCCAATAGATCCGGACCGCCCTGGGCTCAATTCGATTTATTTTTCCACCTATTTTATTCATCTTCGTAAAATTAATGACTCTCGTCTCTTGAAACTCGATAGTTGCGCAGTCGGGAAGAGTTTCACCTTACAAGTGTGTCGCTTGTATTCTTCTTTGAAATCCCGTTTGAAATCCGTACTCCTCAAACCGCAACTCTAAGCAATACGATCTCCAAAAACTAAACTCTCAAATGATCATGCTCCTCGCTTTTTGGTGGTTTTAAAACAAAAACTATGGTTCATCACCCCATGCAAATTGACTTTCATTATGACAAATATCCTCCCATCGCGATGTGCACCATGTGATATCCATTACTACCTTCGCTAGTCACAGTATATTCATATGGAAAGCTCCATATGGGTTGAGATAAGTGGATTTGTGGTCATGAAGTCACCTCTCGTTATCTTGTCGAATATTGTGTGACCAACCAAACGATTATTGAATTAAGCTTGATGACCACAATCTCCTCCGTTAAGAAAAAACACGCACTTTGACATACATTTAACTCGACTTGGGGTTAACGGTAGGATGGGATTAATGGTTAAGTGCATTACTACGCTGACACATAGGCATTAATGTATACCATGACTTTAATTCAACTAAACCGACCGCATATGACACCTATCATGAGATATGAAATATTAAAAAAAAGATTTGAAGCGTATTTCTACACTACAACACGTGGATTGAGAAAGCAAATGTCATTTATTTTTTAAAAACAAAGTATGCTTCCGGAATTTTCGTAACATCGTGAATAAAAAGAAAAAAAGAATAGAAAAAAGAATATAGTCGGATCGTCCGAAAGGACTAAAACATGAGCTTCCGAATTTTCGTGTAGAGACCATAATTTTCAAAGTCTAATCCTATTAAAATGGACTCATGACTTAGCAAAGAACTCGTGGTAACACTTGTAATTTGGCATCATCATATACCCAACCCAATGGGTAAGATTTAGTATGAGGTGTAGTTTCTAGATTTAGTTTCTTGACAATTGCTTCAAAAAATAAGATTGACTTGGGATCCACTATCAAACAATGTATCAAATTTTTTATGTTTTGTAATGACCTTGATATGAAAAAACTCACTTCTCTCTTTATCATTTTGAGATTCAATAGGCTTAATAGAAGAAATAGTACTTGCATTAGAATTTATACCTTTCATTCCCATGGTTATGATTTTGGTTTCATATCCCGAATCATATCCCAGATTTTGTTGAGTTGTAGCAAAGCAATATTTTGTTTCCCCTTGTTATTGAACTTTTTTAGTCTCATTTATGGACGTAGCTTCCAATGTTGGTATTCATCACGGCCTTATTTTTAACAATGTTTATAGGTAATTTTTTTCTCCCTCTTTCTTGACCGTAGCATTTTTTTTGCCTTTGCATTTAAACTTCCCCTTTCCTTTGTCTCCAAATTCTGAAAGGTTTCTTGCTAGTCTCTTGAGGAACATTCTTGCCTCTTGATTCTAAATGATTTTCATGAACACATACTTCATCTATATTGGTTGGATTAAACATAAGTATAATATGCCTCAAATAATTATGTAATCCACCTATGTGATTTAAGGAGAGTATCTTATGAAGAGAAATCAACACCCAAGATTAAAGATCTTATTCTAAATTCGTGTGTAACTTTAGACACTCCGACCTTTAGCTTGTCTAAAATTTTTCCAATCCATAATTGATTTTTGCATATAAGCTATTGGATAAAATTTCCTTCTTAATGTAGCTATAAAATCATTCCAAGAAGAGATATTAATTTAAACAAGTTTTTCTTCAAATCTTCTTGAGTTTTGGTCTCCCATCAGATGAGGGTTTCTCTTTCCAAGCGAAGAGAAGTAAGATAGATCTTAGTAACATCATCATCAATATTTTGAATCCTGCAATAGAATTTAATTTGACAAACCCAATTATCCAACTTTTCAAGATTTACTTCCCCATTGTACATAGGCAATTCAAACTTGATATCAAGCTTAATCAAAGGAGACTTAGCATGTCCTTTTCGATATGGAGGAGGAGTAGGTCTATGAGATGAAGGAGGTGAAGAAGGAGGTGAGGATGGAGGTGTAGATGGAGGAGAAGGAGGAGGTGGAGGTGGAGGTTTGCTTCCATCACCACCATTACCTTTTTGGATGGTTTGAACTATACTTGCAACCTTGTTGTCCTCTCATTGTAAAAACACTTTCACCATCTCGGTACATATCATAGAAAGGCTTTCTAAAAGCTCTCTCATCCTTAGACATTTAATCTTGTCCTTCTTCATGTGCCATGAATAGTGGAGTTTGTGGATTTTTCGTGACCTCCTTGAACCAATTTAAGGGTTTGGTACTTTAGGCACTCCTTCTCCTCTTCTCAATTTAGACCTTATAATCACTCAAGAGAACATACTTGCAAAAATTTTCAAACCTTCAAAACAAACATGCTTTGATACCAAACTCATATAAAATTAAAAATTGAAGGTTTCTTGTAAATTTTTTCAAGCTAGTTTATGTATTATGAAATGGATCGAAATTGAAAAAGTACATAAACTTAGTTAATTTTTGCATATTTTAACAATTGAAAAATTGACATGCAACATCACAAAACAACAATCTAATGATAGATTTCACCCCTCCTAGGCTACATCTTTGGGTCTAGTTTCTAATGTTGGTCCTTTAAATTATATGCTCAAATTTCAAATTACATCGACATACAATTCTCAAATCACAAAAATAACACTACCATTGTGTCTAGAACACCCAAAAACCCTTGTGTAGGCTCTTCTTGGGCTCAAAAAGGTTGAAAATGGCCAATTTAGGCCTCCTTCTTCATTTCCTTCCTATCCGTCATGCAAAATTGACACTTCATAAAAAGGCTGGCAACGAATTTTTTCCTTTGGTGGATCCGAAAGTGACAAATTCGCACGGAAAATCAGAAATAATTTCGTCAAAAAGGTGTAAAATATCGGATGGTTAAGCACGCCAATAACGACGTGTCCCTCTTCCTCCGCCCCCTAGTTCGATCACGTGGAAATTATATGACCGGGGATGGGCCGACGGGTGAGCATGCCGGCTCTAGGCCCCACCCCATGAAAACCTACCAACCTTTAAGCTTTAAATAGAATTTTCCCATTATGTATAACAAGGCACATGGTGTGGTGTAGTGGTAATGCGTTGGTTTCGTGTTACCGCAGGTCTCGAGGTCGAACCTTCACCGAGGGTCGTTGGTCCATAACAATAATTTTATCCAATGATCATAAGCCACGAGGAGGCCTCCCATAGGGCCACATGGTAGCCTTTCATTGGGCCACGTTGTGGATCGTGGTTGGCCCAACCATAATCACCACAACCAATCATAACTCGCCACTTGTCTTGTCATGATTGGTCCTAAAACTATGCATCGCACAATCACCGGTGATGTCGACACCACATCATCGTATGGTTTGTCCATTCAACTTCTTACCAACCCTACATAGTTTACTTTTTTAGTCTGCTTTTCAAAAAACTTAAGAATGCGATAAATTTTTCATGCGTGTCGATTGAGGTGATTCAAGCATAATTGGAATCAAACGAAGAAATCTATGATTTGGAACTAGTTTCGAGAGAATTTGGAGCACTTTTATGTTTGAGCATATTTTTGATCCTTGTGATCAAATGGCTTGCGCAGGCGAGCTTCAACCAACTAGGATATCCATTAAAGAAGACTCGGTAATTAACGAAATATTGTGGAACAACTAAATAAAGATGAATGAAAGTACACTTATAATTTCCTATCACTTTGGTTTTAAAAGAGAAAACCTATATTGATTTTGTATCGAAGGTTAAGAGTCCATACAATTTTCCATCGCACAATTTCCTATGGATGAAGATTGATTGGGTTTCTTTTTTCTTAATAGAGTACGCTAACGAGAGAGAAATTCATTATGTCATTCTAATTTGAGCAATATAGATAATATTTTTGTCACATGCAAGAATACTATGATAGAATTTAATCCATCAAATATAATAATATCAACATATAATACTAATTCAAATATTTCCACAAATTTAATTTCTACCAAAAATAGAAACTTTTATGTTGAAAAACCAATAAGATACAATATTCACAGAATATAAATAAATTCAACATTTCAACTATTTTAATTTATATCAATATAAAACATTTATATTGATGAAAACCAATTGGTATAATACTAATGACTCAAATAAGATACCACTTTTAGAATCTAATCGCTATTAAACTTATGGAAAGTTATTTATTCATAAAATAAAATATCAATTATAAAATTTGTGTATAGTTTATTTTATTTTACAAAACCAACATAACACCCCAGTGCTCAAAGAGAATTGACAAATTTGATTCTCTTACACCAACTTTGTCAAAGTACACGAGGAAAAATGGTTGAATCATCACAAATCTTGCATAATACACACAAGCTTGTCCAAACAACACCAACTCATCACTAAACCACCCTACCTACTCCTAGGGTACTCTCCTTCCTTGCATACCCTCAAGCTACAATGGGGTTATAAAAGGAGAAATGGATAAACTAGTAATGTAGAAAAGAGCTAAACTAAGACACACGAGATTCCCACTCCAAAAATAGTCCTATTTTCCAAACTCTATCAACAAGCTCACACTAATCACATTAGAAAATATTATTGACATTAGGACAATCATCAACCATTAGGGTGAATATGATATTTAACCTTTAGATTAGACCTCTTTTTATAGTAGTTTTTGTTGACCATTTGTCCTTCCTTACAATAATTAATAACTTTCTAAATTTTAATTCTCTTATTATTCATCCTCCCATGTGTCAAGTTTTTACCTATGTTCTCATGTAAATTTTTTTTCATATTTTTATTAAAATGACTATTTTTCCTCACCCATGACATACTTCCTATAACTTTTATTAGTTTTTTCCCTTGATCTCTTTCAATTTTTCCTAAATATTAATGGACGATTCGCCACAATGGGTTAAAACCAAATTTGGGTAGACTAACCATTCATATGAGCCCAAAAAGGTTGCATCCTATATCAATAAGGTTGATTGAAATGACTTTAAAGACTTAAGAACCATCAACTAGAAAGAAATTTCGTAAAAAAATGTTCGGCTTTGTCCATGTTTTTGAAATATAATTTTAAATTGATCTCTTTCCTCTATGTTGATTATCTACTTATGCGAGGTTCCATCAAATTTCATCGCCCATTTCCACGTTCATTAGCATATCTTATGATTCCCAGACCTCCCGCCTTAGATCACTATAGCTTTCCTTTTCCCATGCAACCACAAAATAATTTTTCTTGTGGAGGAGCTTCCTACCTTTCCAAAGAGATTTATGTATCAAGCTTCACAACTCATGTTCCTATATGATCAAATTTAACACAATAATTATGTATAGAAAATCATAAAGGACAAATATAATAAGATTTATTCAAACTTGTGGGTTCAACCATTTGGTATTCCATGTGATTTTTTTCTTGAAAATCTATACCTATCGAATTCCAATATCTTATACCAAGGGTTCTAGCTTGACAATAATTTCCTAGATAAAAAATATATTTCCAATGGACATCATTAATTTCTCGTCAATTATTCACTTACTCACCTAAATCATAAAGGTAAACATCCAAGACAATTTTGAATCTCCTTGCAATTATCACAATTTCCCTTGTTAACAAGAGGGTCTTGTTTATACATTAAGAATGATTTGCAAAACTTGAAACTAGAAAAATTTCAATTCCAAAGAAGGGTAACTTGAACTCTACAATATTCCAAAGCATTTCTATCCAAAGCCTCAACTAAAATAATCTATAAGAAGATGTAAAAGGAACAACCCCACAAAAATACCTCCCGAGAATTTTGAAAAAACAAACCAACAAGTATGTCGTTGAGTTACTTAACCAACCTATTGATATTCCTAGTGTGGAAAGTATTTTTGGTCAAACAATTACATCTTCCAATGCAAGAAACTAGGGCTCATAGAAGTGGCAAAGTGCTCATGTTCTACTTGAAGAGAACATTTTGTCTAAAAATCATATACCACAAGGAAAAACTATAATTACTCATCCGCTAAAAAAAGTTGCTACAATCCTTTTTCAATATTCCTAAACAAAGAAAAACATTTAGAAAACCTCTAAGCCAAAAATAGAGGAAGATTACATTAAGCACGGTTTCAACAATGAAAGCCCTCTCTTCAACAAAGTGAAAAAAAATGAGAATTAAAGACAATCAATCACACAATTTCTTACAACGCATGAAACAAATGAGAAAATAAAGAAAATTGTCACACATTCTTAACAAACATAAGAATGACATAATAAAAAATAGAACAAATAAGGATAGCTTACCATAACATCTATGTGACAAACATTATATAAATTAAACCCAAAACAATTCAATGAAACAAACCAAAATAATATTTATTTTACTAATGAAATTTTTCTCATTGTTTACAAAAATAAGAAAAAAGGAAGCACAATCTTGCCCAACAACAAGCCCATGAATCTATTCATACATCTTATGCAATTGTACCCATGAAATTCTCCATTTGGAGTCTCTTGTTGTTCATAAAAGAGATATTGGAAGATATTTCTACCTAGATCCATGCCTTGGGGCATAATTGAGGTAAAAGGAAGCAATATTACGATGCTATGGCTTTATATTACCATGTGAAGACCTTGTTGTGTAGGGTCTTAAAGGGCAAGTAGGCTAAAAGATACAATGTATTTGCTACTTTGGAGGATGATAAACGTGTCTAATGCAATTAGAGAGTTTGTTTTGAGAGAATTGATCCAAGGTTGACACACATTGAACTTCACTTCAGGGTGAACCTACTCCTCATGACTCACCTAGTTCCAAGACTAGAGACCAAACACTATCACTTCCTCATATTCTCAAGTATGAATGTTTGTTTTCAATTTTTAGTATTACAAGACAATAAACTTAAGTCATGCTAGTATTTTTAAACTTTTAGAAATTTTAACAAATTAATCTATAGGTAAATAGCCAAAAATATGTAGTTTTTAATTGGGCACATTAAAAACCACCTATTAAATGACCTAATTAAAGATACTAATTACTAGATACATATATTTATCAATTTATATATCATTATAACACCCATTTAAATATTATGCCAATTAAAAATATAATATTATCAAAATATATTTACTTTATTTAATTTTAAAAATATTAATTAAAACCAAATAAATTTAAAAATTTCAATTTTTATACCAAATCCAACCCATATATTTGCAACTATAATACCAAACTATAATGTCATATATATCCAACTATAATACCAAACTATAATATCTTCCGAAACTATAATACCAACACAATCAACATGACATGCATTACAACGGGTACAAATCCACATATAATTATTAAACTTTGATAATAGTGAAAATAAAGATTAATCATTTCAATATTCCAATCGTTAAACTTAATAGCGAAAATAAAGATTAATTATTTTGAATATTTTATCAAGTTAAATAGTTATTTTCATATTTTTATTATTATTTTAAGCAATTTTATATTAATGATAATGATGGTGATTAATGTCTATTAAGACAAGTACACCTACAATGTTAATTTCTAATTATTTTTATTTAAAAAATATATTCACGTTATTTTATGTAAATATATTTCATATTAATACTGAGTGTACAATCATATAAACTAATTTTTTAATCAACTTTTGTTTTAAGTAATTTAAGAATATGATTTTTTTATAAATTTTATCAAAAAAATTAATTAAAAAATTGCTAAATCATAATTTTAAATAGTAAGTTTACACCATTTAAACTTTAAATATTTCACAAAACATTAAATTCATTTTTACATTTAAAATATATATTTAAAATATCACAATTTCAAAAAAAATCATATCACCCAAATTTAAAAAAAATAAAAAAAATTTAAAAATTCATCTCAATAATTTTCATTTAAAAAAAGAAAGAAAAAATCACAAAATCAAATGCAATTATACTTTGTTTATTTCTCTATATAAATCTAATTAGATAAGATGAATCATAATAATTATTAATAAATAATAACAACAATAATTATTTAACAAATAAAATCATAAAAAATAAATTAACAAATCAATATACTTAACTATTATTTAACAAACATATATAATAATTTATTTAAAAAAATTAAACAAACATATAATGAATAAGATTGTATAACAATTTAGTTCAAAAATAAAAAAATTAAAAAACTTATAATGAATAATCAATCTTAAATGACTAAATCATTTTAAATATATAAATAACAGACATTTAAAATAAATAACATGTGTCTCTTATTAGAATAACTAAAATAAAAATACATAATTAACTAATAAAAATAAAACACATGTATTGACAATTATATATATATATATATATATATATATATATATATATATATATATATATATATATATATATATATATATATAAAGTTAATAACAAAATATATGAATTATTCATAAAAATGCGTTAACAAAAATTAAGATATATATATGTAAGCAAATAAATATTTATAATAATAATGTAATATTAATAATAAACTCATTATTACAGAAATAATTAAAAATATTTTTTCTTTTATTTATAAATTTTTATTTTTATTTTTAATTATAATTATTGTGTGTTTTTTCTTCAATTCAATCATTCTTTTTTTAATCTTTAATTTTTATAGCTTATCAAAGTATACTAAGAATTCAATTTTTCTTTAAATACTAAAAAAATTGCTTATAATAAAAATAGATCTAATATCAAAATAATAATCTCAAACAGTAAAATCCTAAAATAACAAGAATTTGCTGTTTTTGCAGGAATATGGCTTTCAGTCCAGGTTATAAGAGCTGAATGATGACTGCTGGAATTCCAGCTTTTTTGGGAATTAAGTTTTTATGCAGGCAACACCATTTATGATGGGCTAGATCCTCAGATTCACCACGGTTTACTTTTTGTTTTTGTTTTGGACAATTACAAAGGATGTCGATCTTATGACTATTTTGAAAGATAATAAACAGTCTTGAATGTTTGAGTTTTTTTACTCAACAAACTTAACAATAAAGATATGTATAACTGATAAATCTAAGAAATATGAATTAGCAAATTATATAAGCTAGAATTTGTTTCCTCCTGAAAAACAATTATCAATAAATTAAGCATGGTAATCAAAATTGAAACCTATATCTTTGTCACATTATCATTTTCGAATTGGCATTTAATCACAACTGAAAAAGCTCATTTAAAATAAAAAACCATAAAAATAACGGATTTATGTAGTTTAATCTTTTTAACCTGCAACTACAGTAGAAGCTCTTAAATCCCCACCATTAAATCCAGGGAATTCAAACTTCTTAATAGTATTAGAATCCATAATGCATTTTAATGATAAAAATATCTATTATTCAGAACACAAACTGAATTATAAGAAGCAATACCTTCATATCTATTATTCAGAACACAAAATGAATTATCAGAATCAATGCCTCCATATCTATTATTCAGAACACAAATTGAATTATCAGAATTAACGCCTTCCCGTCGGAATCCAGAGGACATGAAACAATCAATCCCTTTTGCCAGAATGCAGAGGCATGAAACAACCTGGTTCAAAGGCCATGCTCGCAGAGTGTTTATATACACTTGATCTAAACTTCTTTTGTATATTATCACTCTCAATATTAAAACTATTGGTTAACAAAATGCAAAACAATGACTAAATCTTGTTCTTGATTAAAGATCCGTAACACAGTTAGTGTGAAATTCACAGAAATCAAAATCTCGTTCCTGGTTAAAGAATCATAATCTTGATTAAAGATCCGTAACACGGTGTCAAATTCAGAAAAAATCAAGCGTTGCTGAACTTAGCAACAGCTTTGGTGCCCTCAGAGACAGCGTGCTTGGCGAGCTCCCCAGGAAGAACAAGCCTTACGGCAGTTTGGATTTCCCGCAGATTTCCCGCGAGGTAATGGTCGGCTTCTTGTTGTAGCACGCGAGCTTGGATGCATAGCCGGTCACCTTTTTCATAGATGTCATTGACAAAACTGTTCAATATCAAACAAATTAAGCATGCTAATCAAAATTGAAACCTATATCTTTGTCACACCATCATTTTCGAATTGGCATTTAACGACAACGAAAAAAGCACATTTAAAATAAAAACCATTAAAATAACCGATTTCTCTAGTTTAATCTTTTTTAAATTGAACCTCCAACAGTAGAAGCTCTTAAATACCTACCATTAAATCCAGCGAATTCAAACTTTAATAGTTTTCTAGTATTTAGATCCAGAAGACATTTTAACGATAGAAATATCATGGTATCATATCTATTATTCAGAACACAAACCGAATTATCAGAATCAATGCCTTCATATCTATTATTCAAAACACAAATTGAATTATCAGAATCAATGCCTCCATATCTATTATTCAGAACACAAATTGAACTATCAGAATCTCCATATCTATTATTCAGAACACAAATTGAACTATCAGAATTAACGCCTCTCCGTCGGAATCCAGAGAGCACGAAACAATCAATCCCTTTTGCCAGAATGCAGAGGCATGAAATAACCTGGTTCAAAGGCCATGCTCGCAGAGTGTCTATATACACTTGATCTAAAGTTCTTTGAATCTTATCACTCTCAATTTTTAAAACTATTGGTTAACAAAATGCAAAACAATGACTAAATCTTGTTCTTGATTAAAGATCCGTAACACAGTTAGTGTGAAATTCACAGAAATCAAAATCTCGTTCCTGGGTTAAAGAATCTTAATCTTGGTTAAAGATCCGTAACACGGTGTCAATTTCAGAAAAATCAAGCGTTGTTGTACTTAGCAACCGCCTTGGTGCCCTCAGAGACAGCGTGCTTGGCGAGCTCCCAGGAAGAACAAGCCTTACAGCAGTCTGGATTTCCCGCGAGGTAATGGTTGGCTTCTTGTTGTAGCGCGAGAGCTTCGATGCCTCGCTGGCCACCTTTTCAAAGATGTCATTGACAAAGCTGTTCATTATCCCCATGGCCTTGCTGGAAATACCGACCTCAGGATGAACCTGCTTCAGAACCTTGAAGAGATATAGTTTGTACGTTTCCATCGTCAATTTCTTGTGCTTCTTCTTGCCTCTTAGTTTCTCGCCTTCCCTGGGCAGTGTCTTCCCCGCCTTGAAAGGAGGAAGCTTCTTATCAGCAACAGGGGATTTCTCTACCACAGGCTTCTTATCAGCAACTACAGGAGATTTCTCTACCACGGACTTCTTCTCAGCTGGTTTCTTCTCTGCCTTGGGAGCCATTGCTCAAGTTCGTATGAAACACAGACCAGCGTTCCTCTTTGCTTCCTTTTGAAATATCAATACGGGAAACTCTCAGATGAAGTCTGGCATTGGTAACAGCGTCTATTTATAGATTAGTAAAAGTTTCTATTTTTGGTTAAGACAAGTCTGTTCTCCTATTGGTTCGTTAGGTACGGCACGGATCGTAGTTGATGGACCGTATATTGGGGCATTTTAATCGACGGTCGAAACAAGGTAAGATATTTTGGTCGAGGGTGAACGAAGCGAGAAAACAAAACATCGTCAAACGGTTTTTGAGGCCTGAAATCGTCGTTCCCAACTCTTCATAATCATTTCGTTTGTTAATGTCTTATGTCTCTTTGTATCCTATTTTAAATATTGTAATTAAATGGTTTAACTAAAAAATAAATCAAAATCATATTAAACTATTTAAATGAAGCGTTAGATTCAAAAAAATAATCATTTCGTTTGTTAATGTCTTATGTCTCTTTATATCCTATTTTAAATATTGTAATTAAATGGTTTAACTAAAAAATAAATCAAAATTATATTAAACTCCTTAAATGAAGTATTAGATAATAATAATAATAATAAAACATAATGTCTACTCAATTATAAAAATAATAAATAAATTCAATTTAATTTTTTATGTTGTAATAGATGGATTGTTTGAAAAATGGACACGTCAAGGGGCGTATTACCACCATTTCATCGTGTAGTAAGGCAAGTCGACGTAGCAATGCATCCCTCCCAAGACATTAATGTTCTTTAACTCTCCTACATTGTGTTGTATGGAACCGAATCACTCTTTGATTATAAAGACTAAGCATTCCTAGGTTGGTTTAATGCTTGACATTGAATGGAGATTTAATAGACCTTGGGAGTGTAGAAATTATGGTGTAGATTTGTAATCGTCCATGAAATTTTAATCAAAATAACAATACACAAACCTACTCTATTGTTCCGTAGAATTCCATTCTCAATTTAGAACATCAATCGAGACATGCAATGAGAAAAATAAAACATATGCACAAAATAATTTTTCCGGCAAAGAAATCTACTAAAAAGCTGCTTGTTTGCATTAATATGAGGTGAATAGAGATGTATTACAATTGCTTTGCTCAACCGAGCACAACCTATGAATAACCTATCTCTTTGCTCACTAAGAAGCTCGACCCTAGACTTAGTCGATTTCTTCCTTTGCTTGAGCCCTTATTTCGTTGCATGCAATTCCTTGAGAAATTAGGGCCCCTATTATTTAAGAAATTATTCCAAAATGGATTGCGCAATTCCTAAGGTTGATCATCCGAAATGCGCCAGCACACATGTACTGGGCCAAGACTCGGTCTACAATTGATGTTACACTACCTTGGAATCTCTACCAACCATGGGGAACTCAGATTCTCTTACATGCACTAGCTATTTTGGGTTGATCAATCGATAACCTGGATGATCATTGAGTTTGACTAAAGTCCTCGCCTCCCCGACCTTCCACTAGTTCCTCGCAATAGTTAGAATTAGTTTAATGGAATACAACTTAAGAAAATTGACCTTGATTGTTACAAATTAGCAATCACACATGTAACCGAACTCTAACTCTTCCAACTCAAATTTACTAAAGTAAACCGGGTGACACAAGCCATGTCACACAATTTAACTACATCCAAGTTGTTGGGCCGATGTGGAAATTCGAAATTTCTCAATTTAATCAAGGAAAAATCAAATTGAGGATTTCTTGTTGCGTTTTTTTCAACGCTCCTCTGCTAGAAAGGGATAATCAACCACCCCTATCCCGTACTTGTGGAACTCAAACTTCCCTCTTGAAAATGCCTTTTTCAAAATGTAGACATCTTGTTCCTCCGTCGAAATGTACCGAAGCAACATTATCTACCCTCGAACATAGTCTCGTAAATGGTGATACGAGATATCTATAGCTTGGATCGATCGTGAAATACAAGATTTTCAAAGAGCTTGATGCAACTCGATTATCACAATAGATCAAAGTTGGATCCATCATCTAAACAAATAGTCCCACAAGTATCTTTCTCATCCGGATCGCCTCACATGTTGCTTGACTTGCATCCATGTATTCTACTTCGTCGAGTTGAGCATCACGAATCTTTGCTTCATGTTATACTTGGAAACAACTATGGACCCAACAATGAAAATTCCATATGATATAATTTGTTGGTATGATGGACTCCTTTCCCAATCTCGCATCCGTGAAGCCACACAAATTCACTCCTTATGCTCATCTCACTCAAATTCCAAACTCGATCAAGGTTTACTTTGACATACCGCAAAACATGCTTAGTTTCCTCCAAAATAATTTGGTTAGCCTAACCATAGATTATCTCATTTGGTTGATTCAATAGCACATATATGGTTGTGTGTTCACAAGGTACACGTTGAACCCATACAATGTCGATAAAAGGTAACATCCACTTCTTCACCTCGAAGTGGCATCCTCCTCCTTCTAGTTAATTGCTAGAGGTGTCTCCATGGGTTTGCAACTCTCCATGCATAATATATGTAGTATCTCATTTGCATACTTTCCCTTAAGACACAATAATTTCCCCATCGCCTTGCCATACTTCCAACCCGAATAAGTAGTGCATGAGACTCATGTCCTTCATTTCAAATTTCTTGCAAGGTCCTCCTTGCAAGATTTGAACAATTGCTCATCCCCGCTAAAATCAAATCATAAACATATATTACAATGATGAGAAATTTACATTCTACCGAAATGTGATAGAGGTTTGCATCCACTTCACATTTGGAGAAGCCCAAAGAGGTGAGATAGTTAACGATCCCGTGTACCAAGCATGGGGTGCTTGTTTGAGACCGTACAACGCTCGCTTGAGTCTTCACACATGAGATTCCTAATCAAGAGTATCAAAGCCTTCACCGTTGCTCAATGTACACCTCCTCCTCAATAAATCCATTGAGGAATGTTGTTTTTACATCCATTTGGTGGATCTTCCACCCCATTTGTGTATCTAGAGAAATAATTGAGCTAATGGATGAGTACCTTGCGCTACGTAAGAGAAAGGTCTCCTCATAGTCAATTCCTTCAACACGGAGAGTACCCTTGGCCACAAATATGGCCTTATACTTCTCAATGATTTTGTTCTTATCGCCCTACTTAACCTTGAAGATCCATCTCAAACCCACAATTGATTTATTTGATGGTCTTGGGACCACTTCCCAAACACCGTTCCTTACAATGGATTTGTATTCCTCCAACATTGCATCAAACCATACATGTTTCTCTATTGCTTCCTCGAAATAGGATGGTCCACGTCCTGCAAGCTCACTATTAGAGCTATGTAGCCATTGTACCAATTGTTGAAAAGTGTAACTAGGTTTGGTCTTCATAATGACATGTAATTATGATTTTATGTAATGAAGAGACAAAGATAATAAAATGTATTTATTATAATGCTTGCATCATGGGTTTCATGAGCAAGAAGATTTTATTATAGGTCAAAGACTTCTTCTTTATGTCTTTAGGATTTTGTCGTCTTGTCATAAAGATAATTAGAGTTATGTAAATGAAGTCATGTTACACTTCTAAAAGGACACATTATTGATGTAAGAAGTATACTCCAAGACCTTATCGCTAGGCCTCTTGAAGCTCGGCTAAAAGTATGATGCAAATCCTCCTTGAAGAAGTCAACCTACCCACTTGTTTTCATGTCTACCTAATAGCTAGAGACAATCCCCATATAAAGGGTGATGCAACCTCATTATAGGAACATCACTTTGGATTAGGGTCTACAATTCGATGTGAAAAAGAAGTGAGAGAAGAGGAGTATTAGCGAGAAGAAGAACTATGATTGGGTCGAGAAAAGAGGTGTACTATCTATTTTTAAGGGTATGCTCCTTCCTCGCATATCTTAGGAGGGCCGAAGGTGCTCACAAGGTGAAGAAGGACATCTACAAGTTCGGCCTCGAGTTTCACACCTCGCATAAAATTCGAGGAGGCCGAGGACTATCATGGCGAGAAAAGGTGTGAAGAGGAGAAAAGTCTGCAAGGTTTCAAGGTCACCACAGTTCGGTCTTGAGTCCGCACTATATCTCACATATCTCGGATATGCCGAGGGTTTTAAGGGTACATAATAAGGAGGTCAAAAGGGAGACCATAGGAAGTCGAGAAAGATTCTAAGGAAGCACATTTTTTAGCGCTATTAGATTAGGGACCGAGCTTCCCTAATGGAGGTGCGGTGTAATGCGTAAAGGAAGTTCATCATAAGGAGCCAAGAAGAGCAATAAAAGTATAGTGAAAAGGGTCTTAGAGGAACAATTCATTCAGAGGGCTGCAGAATGTTCTTGGTACTCATCAATTGAAGATCTATAAGAAGAATTTTGATTGGTTTTTCCTCCAAGAGTGAGAGGTTTTGGCCCCGGCTTGCAAGCCTAAATATTGTGTCTCTTGTGCATTTTTTAATTGACTTGATGAAGAACATAATAATCTAACAAAGAAAATATCTAAGTGAAATAAGCTTAAAGAACATCACTAGTAATTGTTAAGAAAGATAAATTGTAACAAAGCCCTAATTTCTCCGTTGAGATTGCAACAAGATGATGAGCTTAGTGAGAAAGAGTCCGCCTTCACTAAGTGGGCCCGCTGTCTATTTTTTGGTGCAAGTATATTTCTAGACATGTCGATCATATTCTATGAGTTTCGGGATGCTATTTGTGGATGGTTGGTCAAATTGGAAAAAATATATGGACTTCTATTTTTTAGACATATTGAAGTAGACCCTATTTTTAGATTGCCGGTCTAAAAATAGATATGTCGAATATTATTAGCTCTTAATAATATTTGGACTATAAACATTAACTTATTCTCTTGGAGCACTTGCAGCTTAAGTGCACGGATGTAGTTCAGTGAGCGAGAAGGAATTACACTATTCCTAAGGGTTAAGTGAGCTATTGCATGGAGACTTTAGTTAGAACTCATGTGACAGAGTTTGGTGGAGTTGTAGAAGTAGTTGGTGGAGTTTATAAATGCTTTTAACTTAGTTAGACACAGCTGAGGCTAGTTGTATATAGTCTAACCGATTGATACACTAGTGAGAGTGGGAGTGAATTAATTAATAATTAATTCACTAAATATTAACTCATTAATCAACCGAAGAATACATCGACTAACTACGCGTGCATGGACGAGTCAGGGTGGAGACCAAAGGGATAGATAGGTGAAAGGGCAAGTTGACTATCAGTTGTGACTATAGTGATGCATTGATTGCATCCAACATAGAGTAGAGCTTCCAATGAGGATTGCGTGAGCAATGTTGGACCAATTCGAGTTCATTCAGAGCCATTATTCGAAATAGGATTGTAGTAGAGCGCAGGGCTAGCAGGTGGTAGAGATCGGTGCATGGATTTGCTAGATCGTGCCTGATTAGTGTGTAGCGATTGTATTGTACTGAGAGCATGATATGATCAGCTTTGTATGAGGATTTTTACATGATCTCTATGACATATATTATATATAGATAGTTGGAGTTTTTAGCTTCAGGATTTCCCGTTAAAACACTGTGTTAATGTGTGTGAATTTTTATGATTTCAATGTGTGCATGCAATTGATTTAATTTCCGCATATGATGATCAATAGTAGAAGAGATTATGTATTGTGCATGAAGTCAAATAGTGTGTGATCAGGAGAATCTTGGATGTATAACGCATTAGTTATATAATTTCTACATGGTATCCGAGGAGTATTGATCATTGGAGCAATTGCAAATCATTGAAGCGTTGAGAGTTTGTCTGTGTCGGGAATTCGAATTTGTAGTAGTGTTTTCTTGGTGTCGAAGTTGAGATGTCTTTCAACGGATTGTGATTGGAGTATGCCCTTGAGGGAAACTTGAATTATATTGCATGGAAGGACAGGATGGAGGCGGTGCTAGAGGATAATGGGTTGAAGGAGTTCATAGATGCAGAAATTCCAAAACTTGCTTCTAGCGATGCTGCCGCACTTGACGCATGGCAAAAGAAGACAAAAAAATGTCCAAGGATTCTGTTGGAAGGTGTGAAGGATCACATAGTGTCCAGCCTTCATGGTAAAGCTTCTCCATTCTTGATGTGGAAAGCTTTGACATACTTGTTCCAAAGAAAGAGTGACCAGAGGAAGTTGGCGCTCAAGGATAAAATTAGGAAAATACAAATGGAGAAATGCGACAGTATACCCAAGTACCTCACGAAGTTTTTCCAGTGCAAGGATGAGCTAGGAAGTGTGGGGGTTACTGTAGATGAAGAGGACTTGGTGAGCTTGGCTCTCCTTGGGCTTCCGAAGAGTTGGCATTCCTATGAGGACTCGCAATGGTCGGGAGAAACTGCACGGGATGGGAGCGACTTTGGGTCGGATCTTGTGCGGGAGGAGATAAGCAGGCAGTACTAGGGATGGATCTTCATCGAAGAATGAAGATGAAGAAAATTGCGTTTTGGCTGCCAAAGCAAGGAAAGGGAAGGGAAAGAAAAATCCTTCTCAATCGGTGTGTAAGGCAAGAAGCAGGGACATGTCCAAGGTGAAGTGCTTTCATTGTCACCAAACCACGGACATTATGCCACTAATTGTCCACAAAAAGAAGAAAAATAAGCAAAGCCGGATTTGTAGTTGGAGAGGCCTTCAGCCTCGCGGTATTGAGCTAGATTTTTTGCTGATTGCATGCTTGGTCTCAAGTGTGATGGGATCAATGTGGTTTCTTGACGATTGGTGCATCTTTCCATATGACCGGAGACAAAGATACTGATCCGGATGAGAAGGATCTCGAGCAGTGACATCGAGATCGAAAATGATGGTAGATACAAGGTCACTAGTATCGGGACCATTTCCTTTGAGAGGGAGTCCGGGGAAAAACCTTTAATCTTGAAGGATGTCATGTATGTTCTAGGATTGAAGAAGAATATGATCTCTGTGGCGATGTTGGAAGACAAGGGATATGATGTTGTCTTTCATAGAAGGGAAAGGCTTTCTCCCGCACAGCTAGGGGAAACCGGTGAAACCCAGAGGATAGGGGTTTGAGTTAAGAACTCCGTATCAATTGCGGGTGTAGATGGATGTGCAGCAATGGCAGCAGTGCTGCATGAGTGGTGAGCCGGATGAGGGTGAACGCGTGGCATGTGATATTGGGCCACCTTCACCATGGTGCTTTGAAAATTTTGTAGCAAATTTCTGACGAGGGCTTCCCAAAGGTACACTTGCGTAGTCGGATCGGTGCAAGGGATGTACTTTGGGAAAATTTTATGAAAGCCACCTTTCATGAGAAGGATAGTCGCGCTACGACGATCCTTGAGAGAATTCACACGTACGTGTGTGGACCTTTCTCGTAGCTTTGACAACAAAGCACAAGTATTATGTGATATTTGTTGATGACTTTTCTCGTAAGTGTTGGATCTTCTTCATGCGGAAGAAGAGCGAGACATTCTCAAAGTGCTCCGTGAGTTCAAGGCACCGGTGGAGAAAGAGTCGTGGTGCTGTGAAGGCTCTTACGAGGAATAATGGTGGTGAATTCATCTTTGGCGAATTCAAAGACTTTTGTAGCGCAAAGGAATTTGAAGAGAGATCATAATGCCTCATAACCCACGAGCGTGAATGCAGTTGCAGAACAAACATACGAACGATCGTGGGTGCTGCACGGGCGATGTTGCATGATCAAGGCCTTCCCATCCATTTGTGGGCCGAAGTTGCAACACTACTACGGTTTATGTGCAAAAACCGTTGTCCTCATAGAGTACTTGGCATGAGTACACCCGAAGAGGTGTTTTACTGTAAAGCTTGATATTTCTCATTTGAAGATTTTTGGCTCACCATTGTTTAAATTCATGTGATGAAGGATGCCAGGAAGAAGTCGGAGCCAACCGAGAGGTTGGGATATTTTTTGGGGTACACGAGAACACAAAACTATCGTGTGTATTTTTCCGTATAGTTGGAAAGACTCGTTGTGCGATGGGATATCAAATTTCATGAGGAGAAAGCCATGAAGTGTTCGCTCGAGAGGGAGCCACACTTGCATGTAGATGAGGAGCTATTAGTTCCTAAGGATGAGCCTCAGGATGTGGATCAACCATAAGAGGAGGTTCATGGAGTGGAAGAAACCACTCATGCGGCGCTCCAACCATCGGAGGGCGGAAGCGCACTATAGAGCCGAGCGACCGACCCGATGCAGAGAATATTGTAGGAGCACCTACATCACAACGTGCATAAAGATAGTCACCTAACCGATATACCGGATAAATGGCTTTGATGAGCATGTGTATCATGACGGAACCATCCCATTTCAAGGAAGCTATGGAGGACCCCGCATGGGTAGATTCCATGGTAGAAGAGTATAATTCGATTGTCGAAACGACTGCATGGGAGATTGTCCCAAGGCGAAAAGCGAAATCGGTGGTAGGTTCGAGATGGATCTACAAAGTGAAGCAAGATGTCGGCGAGAGCGTCGAGAAGTACAAGGCAAGATTTGTTGCTCGGGGCTTCTCACTGCATTGAGGGGATTGACTATGAGGAAACCTTTGCACTTGTCGCAAGGTATTCTTTCATATGGAGCATCTTAGCTCTCTCGGCAGCGATGGGATGGCACATTCATCGGATGGATGTAAAGATCGTGTTCCTCAATGGTGTCATTGAGGAGGAGGTGTACATAGAGAAGCCGAAGGTTTCGAGATCTTCAACGAGTCGACAGTCGCATGTGTGCGGTAAGAGCGCTCGTATGGGTTGAGAACAAGCACCCTCGTGCTTGGTACACACGTGATAGACGATTATTTCACCGGGTCTTGGATTCACCAAGAGTGAGGCGAATCTAAACCTATACCGTATTGTGGTGGAGGGTAAGTTGTTGATCATTGACTTTATGTAGATGATTTGATTTTGATGGGTGAAGAACAATTGATACTCTCACACAAGGGTCGATATTGCAAAGGGAGTTTGAGATGAAGGACTTGGGCCTCCTTCATTATTTCCTCGGGATTGGAAATTTGGTAGCGCTGTGATGAAGGATTGTTTTTGTTTTAAGGCAAGCATGCCTCGGGAGATACCGGAGAAGTTCAACATGCAAGGCTACAAGTCCTATCGACACTCCTCTTCCTAGTGGTTGGAGGAAAGAGGATGCTACATCGACAGAGGTAGTGGATGCCACCGTTTATCGACGCTTGGTTGGTTCACTTATGTATCTAGTCAATACACGACCTAGGACTATGCTATGTCGCTGCTAACTTTCTACAAGCTATGGTTAAGCCTACCAAGCTCTTTTTCGAGGGCAGAAAGCATGTATTGAGATATCTCGCAGGCACATAGGGATATGGATCTTGGTACAAACAAGAGGATGAGTTGAGGTCGCATGGCTTCACTGACCGCATCATCATATCGTAGATTGTGTGCGTCGGAAGATCATGTTACTTTCTTACATTCCTACCGCGAGGATCGTGGATGTTGATATCTTGACGAAGGCTTTCACCAGGAGCAAATTTGAATACCATAGAGGCGGGATCGGGGTGGCGGATAATCCCTTATCTTGTTGAGAGGGAGTGTTGAGATTGCAACAAGATGATGAGCTTAGGTGAAAAAGAGTCGCTTTCACTAAGTGGGCCCGCAAGCTATTTTTGGTGCAAGTCTATTTTTAGACTATGTCTATTTTTAGACATGTCGATCATATTCTATGAGTTGCGGGATGCTTTTTGTGGATGGTTGGTCAAGTTGGAAAAATAGGATGGACTTCTATTTTTAGACATATTGGGTGGAATCGTTTTTTAGATTGCCATTCTTAAAAATAGATATGTCGAATATTATTAGCTCTTAATAATATTTGGACTATAAACATTAACTTATTCCCTTGGAGCACTTCAGTTAAGTGCACAGATGTGGCAAAGGAGCCGACAAAAGGAATTACACTATTCCCGAGGGTTAAGTGGAGCTATTGCATGGAGACTTCCGTTATAATTCATGTGACAGATTTTGGTGGAGTTGTAGAAGTAGTTGGTGGAGTTGTGTTCAGTTTAACTCAGGTTAGACATAGTTGAGCTAGTTGTATCTAGTCTAACCGATTGATACACTAGTGAGAGTGGTGTGAATTAATTAATAATTAATTCACTAAATATTAACTCATTAATCAACCGAAGAATACATCGATTAACTACAGTGCATGGATAGTTTCGGAGACCAGTGAAGAGATAGGTGAAAGGGAAAGTTGACTATTAGTTGTGACTATAGTGATGCATTTATTGCATCCAACACGAGAGTAGAGTTTCCAATGTGTATTGCATGAGAAAGGCTGGACCGATTCGAGTTCATTCATAGCCATTCTTTAGCGTGGATTGCGCAGAGAGGCAGGGCTAGTAGGTGGTAGAGATCGGTGCATGGATTTGCTAGATCGGGCCTAATTAGTGTGTAGCGATTGTATTGTAATGAGAGCTTGATATGATCAGATTTGTATGAGGATTGTTACATGATCTCTATGACATATATTATATCAGCGATAGTTGGGGTTTTTAGCTTCAAGATTTCGTTAAAAACACATCGTGTTAATGTGTGTGACTTTTATGATTGCAATGTGTGCATGCAATTGATTTAATTTCCGCTTATGATGATTAATAGTAGAAGAGATTTTGTTTTTTGCATGAAGTCAAATAGTGTGTGATCGGGAGAATCTTGGATGTATAACGCATTAGTTATATAATTTCTACATTCTCAACATGGTTTCAAAGCTAAGGTGTTGAATACATTAAGAAAAGGGTAGTATAGCAAGAAGACACACAATGATCATCTTTCGAGAAGACAATCAAATATATTCATTCAAGAAGTAGTTTGCAAGGAGTTGGTGAAAACCCTCAAGCCATCTCAAGAAACCACATAGTTCCCCTCTCAAAGTTAAAGGACTTATACATCAAGATCCTTCCAAGGAAAAAGGAAATATCAAGAAAGTAATATTCATATTCAACAAAGTTCTAAAGCTATCTATCTTGTTCAAGCCAAGTCAACATTATTGAAGACATCATCAAGCCATCATTTTTCTCTGAATCCATAATCACGCCATCCTTGATCATCATCACAAGGACATTTGTCATCAAATATATAAAGTGATCTATCATCACATACTACTCTTGAAGGAAATTGTCTTCATATAGAAAGGAGTTATCAACCATATGCATCATCATCAAATTCAATGAGAAATCAAGCAAAGAAGAAAACATCTATTCAAGTAATTATATTTGTGACTTCATTTTTATTGGTCAAAATGTATTTTTGCAAAAAAGAAAGAAATTGGTTTGGGGTTTCAAACTTTCTTGCATGGAAGAAAAGGACAAATCTAAATCTAAAGGGTCATCAACTCTACCTTCAAAATAAGATACTCAAGCACATGCCAAACACATGAAGGGATAAGTGAGAGCCCGGAGTATTCTTATATAATCCATAAAATACTCTCTCATCTCGTATGTATCAAAACTAGAAAATTTGAAAGAAATATATGATAAATTGGTGGAGTTTTTCTCTCGTGAGTCCCTGCAGGAGAAGTAATCTCTCTAAGGAAATAACTATACAAGTTAAAATTTTCAAGAAAGGAAGTAATAACTTCATATTTTATGAATATTTCTGAAATAGGAGACCAACTACGGGAATTGGGAGAAGTAATGTCCGATAGAGAAATGACCACGATGGTACTAAATTCTCTACCGTGAGGGTTGGAGAAACTTCACTTCAAGTATATATGGGAAGAAATAAGCCACACCATTCCAAGATCTCTAGTATTTCACGCAAGATAGAGGAAACTAGGTTGAAATAAAAAAATGATATAAGATCAAATGAAGAAAAACAAGCCTGCATGTTGCCATGAAGAAAAAGGGGAGATTTGGTAAATTTGGTCTTGTAGAAAAGAAAGAACATGGACAAGATAATATGTTATGGATGTAATGAAATTGGGCACTATAAAATATATTATCCTAAACCAAATAAGGAAAATATGGAAAATTAAGAAGCCCATATCACTGGATAAATGGAAGAAACCGAGACAAAGAAGCCTAAGAAAGAAAAAGTAAGGGATCTCTACTATGATTGATATCATCTTCTTCTATAAGAATTATTTGCTTGATTGTAAAATAGAAAGATAGGAAGCATTGCAATTCGATAGATGAATCACGTTAGAATTGGCATCATGATAGAAGCATTGAAATAAGAGTACTTGACGTAGGCGAATGTCTTAAACAAAATCTGTGACATTCAAGCTATGAGATAAGTGGCTCTTGGAAACCTCACTTGAAATTCATAAAAGAAAGGCATTCATCTAGGTCCGGGATCATCATTCATTAATCAATATGGAAACAAGTGTTGATAAAAATATTTCTAATGGAATCCTCTTTGGATTCTATCGTTTTTAGAAAGGAAGAAAATTGTTTCATCAAGAATTTCGACTTGTAGAATTCATGGATTAAGGATATGATGACATATTGATAAAGCAGTCAAGAGAATGGAGCTCTTTCATTCTAAGTAAACTCGTTGTAGAAAGATGACTCAAGGGTAAATATGAGGTATGTATATGTATATGCTTACATTAGATATTATGAATTCATGTCATATGGTTGCAAATAAGTATACTTTTATCCTCGGAAGTATGATCAAGGAAGAAAAAATCTCCTCCGATGCAAACATTGCCAAAAGGCATGATCCACATTAGATGAAATCAAATAATATGTCCTCATATAGAATATGAGGTGGTTGAATACAATCACGGAACTCGATCCGAAGCTCATGGGAATAAAATAAAATGTGTGTAAAGAAAGAAAGGAAGAGATCATAAGAAGTACAACCACGTGAAAGGAAATCAACATCCTTGAAGACTAATAAAACTTGAATGTAAAATATCTCGAAAGATATGGAGTCTTTGATGGAAATATGAAAATATGGAGACACTTGACGAAAGACATATCTTTGAGAGATGTGTCAACATGTATGAAGGATGTTGATATCTACAAGAAGATGTCATGATGAAAGATCATCACTAGGTACTTTTTTTATTTAGGTGTTCATATTTATAATTTAACTCCGGATGAGCTTATGCGAGTATGGAAAAAGGAAGTATATATTTTCCATCGTTGAAAACCATATGGAAGGATCGAAAAAAACCTTGAAAGAAATATGGTATGGAGATATCGAGCATGACATGAAGCTAGGCCCGGGTGAAGACCGATGAATCACTCTCCGATGGAATGATGACATGAATCATGGATGGAAGTGATGGATGATATTTTCCCTATGAAGAGATCCCAAATATAAAGAATCCATAACAAAGAAGAAATTCATGACATAAAATAAAGGAATTCTTTAGAGCAATTGGATGTCCCATTATATCCCTAAAGAGTTGTTTTAGGTCCCCGATTAAGAGGGATCCCGAAATAAGTGTCCTACTTGGAAGAAACTTGGTAATTACTAAGCCATGAAGGATCTTAGGTACATTCCTTGTATTGGAATGAGCACATTCCTTGGTGGAATATGTCCTCCCTAATTGAGAGGGAGATATAGACACATCATTTTGGTCTTTACCGGGAAGATAGAATGGAGGATTGGGTAATCAATTGGAATCGATACTCTTTGAGGATGTATTATGGAATCCAAGATAAGATTAGTTTCAGGAAGGACCGATATTATTTGAGGATTGGGAATCCAATATAAGAATAATCTCGGACATAACTGGTGAACCCGGTGGGGTGTGTTCCAAGAGAGACAATGATGAAGGTCTTTATTAATCATTTGTCTCGCCAACATTTGGGCTCAAGATCTCATGGAGAGATGGAGTTGTTAGTCAAGGCCTTGCACTATCACAATGATGGTTTATATGATGCTTTACGTAGATGGGATTACCAATATGATTCTTCTTATGAGATTCTTCATATTTGAGAATGACCAAGTACCATTATGAATACCTCCCTATTTAAGAGGGAGTGTTGAAAATTGTAACTAGGTTCAAAGTCTCTCATAATGACGTGTAATTATGATTTTATGTAATGAAGAGACAAAAGATAATAGAATGTATTTATTGTAATAAGTTTGCATCATGGGTTTCATGAGCAAGAAAAATTTTATTATAGGTCAAAGAATTCTTCGATATCTTTAGGATTTTTTTCATCTTGCCATAAAGATAATTAGAGTCATGTAAATAAAGTCATGTTACACTTGTAAAAGGACACATTATTTATGTAAGAAGTATAATCCAAGACCTTGTCACTAGGCCTCTTGAATTCGACTCAAGTATGATGCGGATCTCTGAAGAAGTTGGCCTCGCCGCACCTATATTCATGTCACCTAATAGCTATTGATAGTCCCTATATAAAGGGTGATGCGGTCTCATTATGGGATCATCACTCGGATCGGGTTTGCAATTCGTTGAAAATAAGAGTGAGAAGAGAAGGAGTATTAGCGAGGAGAAGAACGTGATTGGGTCGATAGAAAGAGGTGTACTATCTCGCGCTTTAAGGGTATGCTCCCTCCTCGCATATCTCCGTAGGGCCGAAGGTGCTCACAAAGGTGAAGAATGACATCTACAAGTTCGGTATTGGGCTACCACACCTCACATATAGTTCAGGGGAGGCTGAGAAGTATCACAACAAGAGAAAAGGTGCGAAGAGGAGGCAAGTTCGCAAGGTTTCAATGTCACCATAGTTTGGTCTTGGGTCCGCACTATATCTCGCATATCTCGGGTAGGCCAAGGATTTCAAGGGTGCAATAAAAGGTTGAAATGGAGACTATAGGCAGCCGAGAAATATTCTAAGGAAGCACATTGTTTAGGGTTACTAGATTAGGGACTCGACTTCGATATAGGTGAAGTGCGGAGCAGAAAATGAAGTTCATCATAAGGAGATGAGAATATCAATAAAAGGATAGTGACAAGGGTCTTGGAGGAACACTTTAGTCAAGGTTCTTTGTCAGTGGTATTTGTACTCGTCAATTGAATATCTATAAGAATAATTTTGATCGAGTTTTCCTCTCAAAGAGTGAGAGGTTTTGGCCACATCTTGCAAGCCTAAATATTGTGTCTCATGTACATTTGATAATTGACTTGATGAAGAACATAATAATGTAACGAAGACAACATATAAAAATGAAATAAGCTTAAAGAACATCACAAGTAATTATCAAGAAGAGAAATTGTAATAAAGCCCTAATTTCTCAACATCGTTTTGGTGACCTTCTTTGCACGTGAAAATTTTAAGGAGCACCCACATTCTCCCTCACATCATGTACAAGTCTCTCAACTTCCTTGGTCTTTTACGCGCTTCTCTAGATGGATCTCGCGTGAGTGGTTGTCTCCACTCTCTCGCTCCTCAATTTGTGGGTGCTCCACAACTTCGAGGATACTCCTTTGGGAGCTAAAATATCCTCTTCTCGGTGGATTTGAAGCTCCCTCTCAAGGGAGAACATCATCGCTTTCTCCTCATCAAATTTTGCATCCTTCTCACAAATTTTATTATGAGGGATGGAAAGTAATGGTAGTTTTGGGTAGTTTTTGTGTAACCCACAAATACCCCCAATTTTGTTGCTGCTCAAGCTTCTTCCCTTATTATTTGGAGACAGCGCAAGAGCCGAGCCTCCAAAAATCCCGAAGTGCGACACATATGGATTTCCTCTGAGAAAAGCCTCCTCCTCCCGTGTAATCATGCCTATTATCCGATGAAGACTCGGTTCTGCAAATAGACTGCCGTGTTGCATGCCTTTGCCCACAAGTACAATGACAAGCCTTGGTCATGCAACATCTCCTCACAACTCCCACAATTCTATGGTTCTTTATCTTAGCCATACCATTTTTAAGTGGGTTGTGGGGTGTTATCAACTCTCATTAAATTCATTCTTTCACATAGAAATTTTTTGAATTCATTTAACACTTACTCAACTCCATTATCACTCCCGAGAGCCTTCACCTTCTTGTCTATTTCTTTCTCAACAAGTGCCTTGAATTCTATGAACTTAGAGAATGTCTCATCTTTATTCTACATGAAGAAGATCCAAAACTTTCATGAGAAGTCATCAATAAAAAATTACAAAATATTTGTTTTTGGAAGTGGAGGTTGCCGAGAAAGGTCCACATACATCGAGTGAATGCTTTCAAGGATCGCATGTGCTTTGTTGTCTCGATCATGGAATGTGGATTTTGTGTACTTCCCTAACTTGGTACATCCTTTTCATACATCTTACCGATCGTGCTCCTTTGGGGAGGCTTGTGGTTATCTAATGCATAGTCTTCGGGCATCATGGTGCAAATGGCCAAGTCTTTTGTCCCAAATTTCATAAATATCGCGGTGTTGCACCTTCTCCGCTCTAGTGCTTAATGCGACGCAATCCTCCACATCTATCTTATACGAGTTATTAACACGAACCCCCGATATGCTTCACCTTTTATGTGACTATGTGTCTTAGGAATTCCTTTCCTTTGTTGAAGATCAAATCATAACCATATTCTTCCAAAAATTGCAACAAATATGAGATTTTTCTTTAGGCCCGGAAAAAACATGACATCCTTGAGCCCTCGAGAGGGGAGTTCGAATCCTCCGAAAGGTGACTAGCCAACCTCGGTCATGTTGTACCTTTCGTTGTCTTCCATCTCGATGTGCATATGTAGATATTTCTCCTCCGTGTCACTAAAAAAATCTCTACACCTCGTCGTGTGGAACTATGCACGAGTCCAAGTACCACACACTCCCCATCACTATATTGGTCATGTATGCAATGAGGG
Source organism: Pinus albicaulis (assembly GCA_034641835.2). Lineage (NCBI taxonomy): Eukaryota > Viridiplantae > Streptophyta > Pinopsida > Pinales > Pinaceae > Pinus > Pinus albicaulis. Next base: position 82,504 of record JAXQQM020072984.1, read on the forward strand.
TAAATTCAAGCTTGAAATATGAAGCCAAGGCTTCACCTATTTCTCCTCATAAGGTATTCTTTCTTGAATTTTTGTGTGGACACTTCATGGCATATTTCCCGAATTCATGACAATGGAAGCATTTAATTGTGGACAAATTTTTTCTTCTTGTCCCCTTGGCTAGACTTTGGTTTGGGTTAATATTTATTCCCTTTTTCCCTTCTTTCCCTTTCTAACCAATGCAAATTTTTCTTCATCCTCGCACTTGGATGAAGTACCATCTCTCGGTATTCCGTTTTATTTCCTTTTTATACCAAATCAAACCATAACGATTCCCAATTTGGTAGTTTCTCCCTCCCATTCACCAAATCTTGATAGTTATTCCGCATCTTGGCAAGGACCAAAAGGGCTAGGCTTACAAAGTCATCTTCAACTACATTAACACCGACCCCACCAAGTTCATCACGAAAATGTGTGAATGTTGAACAGATTCCCTAACCTACGTGTTTTGTATAATTTCGTAATAGTCGGTCCCGCATAGGGATTTTAGGGGTGGGTCAAAGCCCCTAATGTTTTGTAATGGGTAAAAGGGTAGTTTAGGGTCCGCAAACCATGGGTTGCGGACCATAGGATAGCGAAGGCTACGATATTATAAATAGATAGATAGTTGGGTCTAGTAAGAAAAAAAAGTCAATAGATTGATGCTACGTGCGAAGCCGTTAGGGATATGTTTGTTGTTTTTGGGTAAGGACTCCTACCGGAGTGTGCGTGTGAGATCCTCGACTCACGTCACAGTGCGACTCCTCACTAGGTTGTGTGTGCAAAGTTGTGTTTGGGTTGTAGTGGATCTTTGATATTAATGAATGCGAAGTATCGTTGAAGCTATCCGTGTGTTATCCGAATTATTTGTGTTTACGGCCGAAGCACATATGTGATATTTATTTAAGCCGCAAATGTATCCGTGTTCTCGAATCGTCATGAGTATATCCGTGATCCGATATTGGATACGATTATAGTGCTCTATGATGGTATTTGGTAAATGCGCATGTGGATGTGAATGTACCGATTAGATTCGATACTTTGTTATGATTATATGTTGATTACACTGTTGAAAAGAGCTATGAGTAGACTCATTTAGTGTGAACCTAGTAAGCTATAAAATAGATCTCTCTCAAATGATATACTCTCTCTCGTGGTACAAAACTCTGGTTCCAACACCCTCCCATACTATTTTGGGTGAGACCTTGGCCTCGCGCAAGTAGGTCATTACCGAAAGGGCTGTAGTATAGGGGGTTTGTTGGCAAACCTTAACCTTCGAGCACGAGTCGACCCCTCAAGCCAACAAATTGTTCCATTTCTGGGACCAGGAGAATTTGAGAGAGATATTTGGGGAATGTCACGAGGTCATTGGAGACCCGAGAGGTGGAAATTGAAGATTGGTTTGAAAGGCGTATCGGTGGAATTTTCCGTAAGGGAAAATCGCGCACGAAGATGACAACCGATAAGTAGAAGAACAAGTATATCTTCATCGAAGTATATGAAATTTTATTTGTAAACTTTGCGCACGAGCTTTAGGAGTGGTTGGCCGTGCTTGTAGAATTTTAGACGTGTTGGAAGGAGGATCGAGGTTATGCGCGGACACCGAATTGATTCAACAACCTGGAGAGGACTCGACAATATAATCACCCACACAAAGGTATATCATTGGGTGGATAGCGTGTTTGGGAAGATTCGTGAAAGAATTCGCGACCGATCGACTCGTGTCTTAATCCGGCGAGTAACAAAGGTTCTTCAAGGGGGTTGTGGGGTAAGTTCTTGAAAACATTGCCTTTGTTAATCAAAATATTACTGTGCGAAAAAGGGCGTTATGGGCGCCCACACCGAATGAATGACCTCTCGATCGCAGCGAGAGTACCGCATGAAGTGGTAAGTACTACCGAAACAATCAAGAAGGGGATAGATCCATTTACAATCCACTAAGAGAGTTGGTTGCGCATGAAGGAAATAGTCCTCCAGCTACACCACCTTCAAGTCAGCATAAGGGTAAGAACTCACCCACACCTCTCGCCACCCCGAAAAGAAGATATGGCCACACACATGAAACTACCCCACCTTCAAGGGTGTAGGAGATGAAGATATGGAACGATTTTGGTTAGTAGCGGAATCAATATGGATTGCGCAAATGTGGCTACCGATGCTATAAAGAGAGCACAAATATCCCTTATCTTTGAAGGAAGGGCCTTGACCGGTATAGGGGATATGTAGGACAACATGTGGATCCATCTATTCAGAGATTAAGATAGCTTTAAAACAGAAATTCGAAGCCCAAGTCCTACTCGGCAACTCGTAACTAACCTAAAAGACTTTAGAAAAGGACCCACTAAGTCTATATGGGAATTTGATCAATGGTTAAAGAAGGTTATTAGAGATTGGGAATTCCGGTATGATGATAGGTAGCACAAGGAATGGTTTATCGCTATAGTGCTACCCCTCACCTGCGCGGACCTATGGGTCGCAGGCGATTGAGACACAAGAGAAAGCCTTGGAGATTGCTATGAAACTAGAAGCTGCGCCAAGAGACAATGCCTAGTTTGGAGTGTGAGCGATATCTAGGAATAGTTGGAGGCAATGCACTAAAATACATAATCGTGAAAAGAACGATGGAAAGAGGCCAACCCATACGTATGGTGCATAAGATGCAGGTGTCCGACCCATACCAAATATCGTTGTCCTGTCGTGACGCATTACATGCGATACGGGGGATCCAACCCATTGCACCCTAAGGAGGCTACGCAAAGTGGTCCGACGTTGTGGTGCACCGATTTCCGTGTTTTTCGAGCTACACGATACCAATCGCTGTCCCCGTCTCAATGCTTATGTTCCAGTAATTGAAGCAACAATGGTGCCGATTTTGCTCCTCTCGAGGGACACGACGAGCATAAATACCGAACCCATGACTTGATGATAGATCGAGGAAACCTCCATACGAAGTCCGTGCTGAACCTTCTTCATCATTGTCTCCCTCGAGCGAGAGGAGGCTCCCCAACAAGGGGCATGGTAGGGGGAAGGGGTAGAGGCTTAGGTCGGGGAAGAGGAAAATTGATCTCGTTATAACCGTGGAGAAATAGGGCACTTTGCGAGGGACTATCCGAACCCTCGCGAGACAATATTGGCCGATATTTTCGACAATTGGACCATGTGATTGAAGACCTGCCTAGTCTCTGATATAAAAGATGTAGGAAAAACAATAGACACCTATGAAAAATGTGCGAGGGTTAAGGCATAACCGCATGATGAAGGACCAAGTATTAATGTCATAACGCGTAGCGGGATGGCTACCGGAGGAGCCGAGGAGAAAGATGTGACCGAACCTCTTATCCGGAAAGCAACTATCAAACAGAAAGCTTGGACCTACAAAAGGAAAATGAAACCTTGGTCGCAACTCGCAAAGACGTTACTAAGGATGAGGTGTCTACTTCAAATGCTCCAACAAACCTAAGAATAGACGACGAAGTTAAAACCATTTCTACATGCATGTATGAAGCTACTATGCAACTAGAAGGAAGTAGAAAATATGCAAGCACTAATAGGGACGAAACAAGCAGCAGAAAAGAACTAACCCTCGTAAGTTAAGGATGTGCAAAAACTTTACAAGCATCAAAGAAACACACTGTCGGGAAATGCAGCTAACAATTCAAATTGGCAAGGGATCGTGGAATGGACTAGGTTATTTTGGACCTGGGGTCAGATGCGAATGTATTTCCAAAGCAAACTTGGCAGCGGATGGGAGAGCCTAAGTTGGAATGGTGATGTAGGGGCATTAGACACTAGCCAACAATGTAGGAGGTTTTGTCCACATGTTGTGGCTAGGAGGGTTCGAAAACATTTGAATTGTAACAGCTAGGTGTCAATACCTCAGTTGACTGTTTCATTTAGATTAGTTAGAGTTGTAGAAGTCAAATAGTTAGATTCGATCCATCTGTCATATTTCGGTTAGTTGAATTATTGTAATTAGGATTTTGATTTTCTAAACGGTCCTCACAGAGGAATCAAAGAGACACATTGTAATGTATATAAATTGTATCCCTCGGATGCATTGGGGGAGAGATTTCTGTAGTAAAAAAATCTGTGTATCAAACAATCACTCCGAGTTAAATGAATTTCAGTTCCCGTTGACTATCCAACTATCTTGAATCGTTATTTGTGAGGAATTTTTTTAATTGTGAGGCGATTGAACATTGTCTTGAATATAACTAATGAATTGAGTCATTGTACAATCTTCGTATCTATGTGTTCTTTGTTTCCCTTTAATTGTTTGAACAATTGAAAACCCCACCCGCAGACGAAGTCTACGTAAAATTGTGGTCGATTAACTCTATCCTAATGGTAGTGGAAATCCCGTCGGAAGAGAATTACATTTGTTTGTTGTTAATTGGAAACCCTGCCGAGGATAGACCTGAGTTAACTGAATAAGAAGGATAGCACCGCTTTTGTGGAGTAAGTGGTATTTTCAAATTCGGAGCGATTCCATTGAGTGCTCGACACGTGGCAAAAGTGGGACCCCTGAAACCACTCTCATTGCGCGCCATCGCGCATTAACGTTCGACCAGGGAGGCCGCGCGATATCGTCAAACGCTGTCGATCTGGAGGGAAGCCATCGGACGGTGGTCATATTCGGAAGATGCACGAGGGATAACCAAGATACAACGTGAGAATTTGATTGGACTATTGATCATAGATGTGTGGCCCGGAACCAAAGGTTTATTACAAAGCCAATTGTTTAAAAAGCATTGGGTATTAATATAAAGTTCGGAGATATATTTTAATTTTCAAAGGTTTTTGATAATGTTTATTTATCAAACCCTTCGAATTTGATAAATAAAACCAAAGAAGTTGGGGTAGACCACGTGGAGGAGGAGAATGGTGTTTTAGTTGAAAATGCTGACAGAGCTATGAAAGGAGACCAGCTCTCCTTAGGGGCCGAATTTCAGTTTTGTTTCCATCATTTGTGGTATCAGAGCTGCTGTTTTTAAGTTGTTTTTGCAAATAACTGACATGGAAATCCGAGTTGGTAAAGGTGATGGCAGAAGGAGACCTGTTGCCAACGCAGAAGTGTTGGAGATTTTGTAGAGGTTCGGGGCCAGAATGGATGCCATGGAGCGAAGATAGTCCGAAGTTCCTGAAGACATCAGTGAACCTGAAATAGAAGAATCTGAAGAAAATGCTGAGATTCCTCCTGACTTGAGGCTCCTCAGAACTGTTCTGGGGTCTGCAGTTAAGCCCAAGATTGAAGTATCAAATTTTGCAGGAGGATTGAATCCAGAGGAGCTGGTGGACTAGATTAATGAAATGAACAAGTGCTTCGACTATGAAGAAATAAGCGAGGATAAAAAGGTCAAGTTTGCAGTAACAAAGCTGAAGGGACATGCTGCACTCTAGTGGGATGGAGTGCAGGCAGAAAGAAGGAGAGTTGGCAAGCAACCTATCAAAATTTGGACCAGAATGATGGCTAAATTAAGAGATAAATTCTTGCCTAGTGATTATCAGCTAACATTTTTTAGGCAAATGCAAAACCTGAGATAGAGGTTGCTGACAGTAAAAGAATACACAGAGGAATTCTACAGAGTGAGCATAAGAGCTGGGCAATTTCAAGACACACCAGATGAGATTGGTTTTCTGTCTCCTAAGACAGTGGAAGAGGCCTACCAGATGGCCTTGAAAGCAGAGGAGAAACTCCCGAGGAAGTAGTCTGCCAAGAAGAGAGGTACTTTCCATGGAAAGGGAAGTCAGGGTGGTAGAGGAAAGCATACTACACCCAGGGATGGAGCTAACAGTAGCTCACCTCAGAATGCATCTACAGAGGATGATGCAAGGGGCAGAAGGGGTTCTTACAGAGGAAAAGGAAGAGGAGGCAGAGACAGAGGCAGAGGTAGAGAATTGAGGTTCTATAGATGTCAGCAAGTGGGACATAAGCACTATGAGTTTCCAGAGAATGTGGGTGCTGGTCCAAGAAATGATGTTGTTGCCCAGGCTGGAGAAGAGGCAGAAATTGAAGAAGAAATTCTACCAGAGAGGCGAGAGTCCTTGGTGGTTAACAAGGTCCTGTTGAAGCAAACCAAAGAGGTCACTGAGCCTGCATAAAGGAAGACTTTGTTTAGGAGCATATGCAAAGTCCAAGGGAAATGCTGCCAGCTATTCATTGATAGTGGCAGCACAGACAATCTGGTTTCCACTGAGGTGATAGAGAAGTTGAAGTTGAAGACAAGGGAGCATCCAAATCGCTACAGGGTGTCCTGGCTGCATAAAGGGCACCAGCTGGTTGTAAAAGAACAGTGTGAGATAGAGCTGCAAATGGGAAAATACAAAGATAAGGTACTGTGTGATGTAATGCCCATGGATGTGTGTCATATACTGCTGGGTAGACCTTGGCAGTTTGACAGAGCAGCAGTGCATGATGGCAAGAAGAACACTTACAAGTTCTTCAAGGATGGGGTACATCATACATTGATACCCATGGAAGAAGGAGAGCCATCCAACAGAGTGATTGATCCAAAGACCTTGTTTCTGAGCGGGAAGGAATATCTGCAGCAGATAGAAGAAGAAGAGGTAATTTTTGCTTTAGTTTGCAAACCTAAAGTAGTTCTTACTTCTACAAAGATTTCCGATTTGCCAATAGAAATCCAAGAGATGTTAGACACTTATTGTGACATTGTTGTGGATGATTTACTTGATGAGCTGCCACCTGTGAGAAAGATCAGCCATCAGATAGATTTTATCCTTGGTTAAAATCTGCCAAATAAGGTAGCCTACAGAATGACTCCCACAGAGAATGAGGAAATCGGGAGACAAGTACAAGAATTGGTGGACAAGGGACTGATCAGAGAAAGTTTGAGTCCATGTGCAGTACCAGCAGTATTGAGCCCAAAGAAAGATGGAGGATGGAGAATGTGTACTGATTCTAGAGCAATCAATAAGATCACAATCAGGTATAGATTCCCTTTGCCCAGAGTTGAGGATTTAATGGAATGTTTGAGTGGTGCTAAATATTTTTCAAAGATAGATTTAAAAAGTGGATACCATCAGATTAGAATAAGAGAGGGTGATGAGTGGAAAACTGTCTTTAAAACAAATGAAGGACTGTATAAATGGATGGTAATGCCTTTTGGGTTGTCAAATGCACCTAGCACTTTCATGAGACTTATGAATGAAGTATTGAAAGAATTCATTGGTAAATTTGTGATAGTATATTTGGATGATATATTATTTTTCAGCAGAACTAAAGAAGAACATTTAAGGCATCTTAATCATGTCTTGAAAAAGCTGCACCAAGAGAAACTGTTGATAAATTTAAAGAAATGTCATTCATGAAAGAAGAGTTGGTGTATTTGGGCTTTGTTGTTTCTATAGAAGGATTGAAGATGGACCCAGAAAAAGTTAAGGCAATTGTGGAGTGGCCTTCACCCAGGAATGTTTTTGAGGTAAGAAGTTTCCATGGACTTGCCAGTTTTTACAGGAAATTCATAAGAAACTTCAGTAAGATTAATGCACCCACAATTGAGACAATAAAGAAGAGCAAACAACCATTTAAATGGATTTTTGAAGCAGAAATAAACTTTAAACTTTTGAAGCAAAAGATAACTGAAAAGCCTGTTTTGATTCTGCCTGATTTTACTAAACCATTTCAAGTGAAGTGTGATGCTAGTGGGGAGGCCATTGGAGTTGTTTTGAGTCAGGATGATAGGCCTGTAGCCTATTTTAGTGAAAATATGAATGACACCAGAAGAAAGTATTCCTCTTATGAAAAGGAATTCTATGCAATTGTTCAGGCATTGAAAAAGTGGAGGCATTATTTGATGTCCAGGGAATTTGTATTATATTCTGATAATCATGCTTTGCAGTATATTGTACAATAGCCCAAGTTGAATCATAAGCATGCCAAATGGGTTGAGTATCTCCAAGATTTTAATTTTGTTTTGAAACACATAAGTGGCCAAGCAAATAAAGTAGCTGATGCTTTGAGTAGGAGGCACATGCTTGTTCAAGAAACCAATTTTGAAGTTGTAGGGTTTGATTTTCTCAAAGAGTTGTATAAAAAGTATTCAGATTTTAAGGAAGAATTTGAGGCATGTTGTAACCCTGTTCTAACAGATAGAAGCCAGTGGCTGGATTATTTCTTGCAGGAGGACTTACTATTCAAAAGGAACCAACTGTGTGTACCAAAATGTTCCATGAGAGAAAACTTGATTAAGGAGAAGCATAGTGGAGGACTTGCTGGACACTTTGGTACTGATAAAACTTATGAGAAGTTGAGTCACTTCTATTAATGGCCCAAGATGAGAGCTGAAGTGGATAAGTTTGTGAAGAATTTCAAAATTTGTCAATATACCAAAGGAAGGAGCCAGAATGCAGGATTGTACACTCCCTTGCCTATTCCAGACAGGCCTTGGGACATGGGGAGTATGGATTTTGTTCTAGGATTTCCCAAGACTTAGAGAGGGAATGATGTAGTCTTTGTTGTAGTGGACAGATTCTCCAAAATGGCACATTTTATTCCATGCTATAAAACTAGTGATGCCACCCATGTTGCTAACTTGTTTTTCAAAGAAGTTGTTAGATTGCATGGGTTGCCCAAGAGTATTGTTTCAGACAGAGACACCAGATTTGTGGGTCATTTTTGGAGGACATTGTGGAAGAAACTTGGTACCAAAATGAGTTTCAGCTCAGCTTATCATCCTCAGACTGATGGAAAAACTGAGGTAGTGAATAGGAGTCTGGGAAATTTGTTGAGAAGTCTTGCAGGAGAGCATCCCAAGAAGTGGGACCATATTTTGCCCCAGGAAAAATATGCAAATAATGACTCACCAAATAGAAGCACAGGGCAGAGCCCATTCCATATTGTCTATGGAATGCACCCCAGGGGAATATCAGAGTTAAAAAATTTGGTAAGGGCAGAGATGAGAAGTGCTGATGGTGAAGAATTTGCTTCAGAGATCCAGGCCATACATGAACAAGTGAAACAACGATTACAAGGCAGCAGCATCAGATACAAAAGCAGAGCAGACTTGAGCAGAAAACAAGTTCATTTTGAAGTAGGAAATTTGGTTTTGGCACACTTTAGAAAGGAGAGATTCCCAAGGAAGCAGTATAACAAACTGAAGTTCAAAAAGATTGGGCCATGCAAGATACTTAGAAAGTTTTCTGCAAATGCTTATGAGATTGAATTGCCACCTAATGTTGGAATATCTCCCATTTTTAATGTTGCAGATTTGTACAAGTATGAAGATGATTGTGCAGAAGAAAGATCAGTAGACAAGGGACAGATTGAGTGGAAAGAGCAGCTACCTCCAGCGCAACCATTGAAACCAGAGAAGATATTGGACAAAAGAGTGTTCAGGAAGACCAGAGGACAAGAGTACTTTCAGTACTTAATCAAATGGAAGGAAAAGCCAGAGGAAGATGCCACTTGGATGACTGAAGGAATGTTGCAGAGGATAGGAAGATCAGTGGAAGAGCTCATGGATAGGAGCCCATGAATAAAATTGCCCTCCGGAGTCTGATGCAGGGGCATGAGACACTAGCCAACAATGTAGGAGGTTTTGTCCACATGTTGTGGCTAGGAGGGTTCGAAAAAATTTGAATTGTAACAGCTATGTGTCAATACCTCAGCTGACTGTTTCATTTATATTAGTTAGAGTTGTAGAAGTCGAATAGTTAGATTCGATCCATCTGTCATATTTCGGTTAGTTGAATTATTGTAATTAGGATTTTGATTTTCTAAACGGTCCTCATAGAGGAACCGAAGAGACACATTGTAATGTATATAAATTGTATCCCTCGGATGCATTGGGGGAGAGATTTCTGTAGTAAAAAATCTGTGTATCAAACAATCGCTCCGAGTTAAATGAATTTCAGTTCCCGTCGACTATCCAACTGTCTTGAATCGTTATTTTTGAGGAATTTGTTTAATTGTGAGGGGATTGAACACTGTCTTGAATATAACTGTTGAATTGAGTCGTTGTAAAATCTTCGCATCTCTATGTTCTTTGTTTCCCTTGAATTGTTTGAACAATTGAAAACCCCACCCGCAGACGAAGTCTGCGTACAATTGTGGTCGACTAACTCTATCCTAATGGTAGTGGAAATCCCGTCGGAAGAGAATTACATTTGTTTGTTGTTAATTGGAAACCCTCCCAAGGATAGACCTGAGTTAACTGAATAAGAAGGATAGTGCAACCCCAATTAACTTTTGTTAGTCAGTATTCCAAAACTGGGAGTGGATTGTGAAAACAGATTGCCCATATCGCACTGCTTTTGTGGAGTAAGTGGTATTTTCAAATTCGGAGCAATTCAATTGAGTGCTCGACACGTGGCAAAGGCGGGACCCCTGAAACCGCTCTCATTGCGCGCCATCACGGATTAATGTTTGACCAGGGAGGCCGCGCGATATCGCCGAACGCCGTCGATCTGGAGGGAAGCCATCGAATGGTGGTCGTATTCGGAAGATGCATGAGGGATAACCAAGATACAACGCGGTAATTTGATTGGACTATTGATCATAGATGCGGGGCCCAGAACCAAAGGTTTATTACAAATCCATTTGTTTAAAAAGCATTGGGTATTAATATAAAGTTCGGAGATATATTTTAATTTTAAAAGGTTGTTGATAATTTTTATTTATCAAACCCCTCTAATTTGATAAATAAAACCAAAGAAGTTGGGGTAGACCACGTGGAGGAGGAGAACGGGGTTTTAGTTGAAAATGCTGACAGAGCTACGAAAGGAGACCAGCTCTCCTTAGGGGCCGACTTTCAGTTTTGTTGCCGTCAAATGGTCTACTATCCAACTATGCATGGCCAACCAACATAAGATCATAACATTGGGGAGGTCGTCAAAGATTATGGTAGATATTGCAGGAGTTAAGGTCCGCGCCGACTTTGAGGTAATTCAGATTGTGGAAGATGCAGACCCCTATCCTGCACTCCTAGGAATGGATTGGGCAATAGACATGGGAGGAATTATAAAACTAAAGAAAAGGAGCATGGTGTTTGAGAATGAGGGTATGAGGGTGATAGTCCAACTAGACCCTGCAGAAGGAGAGCGGTATACAGAACTAGTGCGCGAAGAAGAGGATGTGGATCACATCTATAAATTAACCGCTCGGGATGAGGATTGGATCAATCCTACGGCTGATGTTGTGCATTTTTGGGAGAAGGAAAATGAATGCTTCTCTGACTCCAACAAGGAGATAGAAAATTTGCAGAATCGGTTACATGATGTATCTGCGCTGTGATGTCTTAGAATCAAAAAGAACTTTCGGTGTATCTCCTCAGAGGTAAGAGAACTGCCCTACTTTGATGGTTTTGGTAGTATTAGGGAGTTTTTGTGAACATTTGAAGCTAAATTCCCATGGGCGCGAAGGATGTGGTACCTTAATCTAGCCATGCGCGCAACCACTGTGTACTATCCCAAAATGGGAATGAAGTAATACATAAACACAATACTAGAGTAGCATTGAGAAATTAACTCATAAAATGTGTGTAGAACACTTTAGCCAACAAATTATTGTTATAACAGCAAAATATGATCCACTATGTCATCCCAAATTGGGGAAAGGAAGAAATATGGGCCACAAAAACGTTAATTCCAGAGAATTGCATTATAACAGGAAGAAATAACATTTTTATCCCTTATCTTATGTATTATTGGACTCACGTCCAGAAGGGGATCATAAACTAATCCATTTTGATATGTTAAACAGATCTCCCGGTCCCAATATTGCTTAAAAATGCCCAAATCCCATGACTTGATCTATTCAGAATTTTATGAAGTATGCACAACGTAATTTTATAAGGGTTTCTACTAAAAAATAATGGAAATAACATATCTAGAGTTTAATTACTCAAATCATGGAGAAAAATATGGATCTAGCCCCTTTTACACATTATGAAGATAACCCAGCAAAGGTTTCATGAAAGCCCAAGTGCAAAATGCTAGATCATCTGAAATAACGCAGTATACTAAAGCTCTGCTAACATACAACTGAATAATACAATAAATTAAGGGGGATCCTTCTTACAAACTTTCCGAAATAAGGGTTGGCCCTTTTCCTCAGAAACTAGCTCAAAAACAAGGGTCTGAACCCTCACACTGTAACACCGCAAGAAATGATGCAGTTCTTGCAAGGGACTACGCTGCAGATGATGGGAGTACTTTGGAAAAGTGCCAAGATATGGAAATATGGTCTAGAACCTTCCTTAATGATCTCCCAAATGAATGGAAGCTCCCTCCTTTGAAAAATGAGTGCAGGAAGTGGTGTTGTGAAACCCCACTGCAACACCTTGCAACACAACATTATACTACTGCAGAAATAACACTGTAGCTGAAGGAGGATGCTTGGCCTCAAGCCTAGATGTGGAGAAATTTAGTACAAGCTCCTTCAAGAGGCCTCTCAAGAAAGGAGAAGGAATTCCTAAACAAGAATGCCCTGTGCTAAGCAGCACAACAATCTCAACTAAACAGTTGGAGAAAGAAAAATAGTCATGTAGACCAAAATCCAATCTTCAATTCATAAGATGTCTTGCTATCGCTACCTTTCCCTCTTTTTAAACACGTGTGAGCCTTCTTGCCTTGGGCCCCACTCATTAGGGTTTCCTTCATCAAGGAATCTTCCTCCCACTTGCATTGCGTTGTCTCTATGGATGATCTCTTTCTCTCATTCCAGTGTTGTTGACTTGGTCAAACTTGACCTTGTCCACATGCATTTGTCCCTGTTCACACATGAGATTTTAAAATCCATATATCATTATGATCCCTTTTCCCATTATGAGGGATTTTATTCTTATTTTTGAAATGTATGGGTCTCCTTACCCATTTATTCTTCTCCCAAGTGAAATCAACAAAATTTAATATTCCAATTAGTTGCATGGTAATTTTTGAATATTACAGTCCTCCCCTCCCAATTGTTGCTTGTCCTCAAGCAACTAAAAGGATTGAACTGAGAAGTCTTCCCTCCTCCTGTAGCATCCTCATATGATGAACTCGTCCAAGGAATATGATGTTTTCTCAACAATAAGTCACCATAGTGCCCCTCCCAAGCATACAAGCTAGCATTTGGTGAGCATCCCAAATGACCATCATTATGAAAAGGTGAAATACTCAAGGAGGCAACTAAGTGTTGTCTAGAGGTCCCCTCAAGGCATGGAGTCTGAAATTTAGTGGGAATCATATTTACCATGTGGATCCTCCATCCCCAAGCTATCATCCATACAAAATGAGTTACGTCTCCATAAGGCAACTCCTGAAAATTATCCTCCACCTTTGGCTCCTGCAAAGTAGGTGGGATTAAAATATGAACATGGTAGACAAAGTAGCCTACCTCACGCCGTCATCCTCTCCACTTATGATAAGTGTAGAGTATCTGCTGATCTTGGGCTGCAATAATATTTCCCTCAAGTGACAAGATGAAGACTAGACCTCCAAAGATCTCCTCTCCAATGTTGTGAATCAAGCTGGCCCAAAACATACCATATATGATGAATAGGACTTGATAATCATATGGTATCCAATCAATCTTATGGCCCACCTCATAAAGGAACAAGTGTTTTACTGTGGTGGCCATATCATCTCCCATGCTCCCATTAGAACATGTAATGCAAAAAGTGTGGGAATCCTCTTCCCCAAAGGACACCTTCAACCCATGTGTCTCTTTCCCAATCATGCTCCCAATAAAGGTAAGAACAATATCAACAAGTGAAATCATGATTAGCATCAAAATAAGGGAAATACTAAAGGTTTCATGTGGTGCTGGAAGGTACCAATAGTTTCCCAAGTAGTTGTTTGGTCAATTTAGTGTGTCCTAAATTGCTACATTAATTTGTCAATCCGGGATTCGTAAGTTGACGAAGTGTGGCGCACTATATGTGCAAGATAAACTATCTCTTACTTTTTGTCGTTTTTGGTTTTTTTCTTTTTATCTTGGTTGGTTTCCTAATGTGAGATGGAAATTCTAAAAGACAAGTATGGTTATGATTGTTCAAGGCAATGATTTCCTTTATAATGATTTACCAAACTTCAAACTTCAAAAGGATTTTGAAACATACAATGAGAAAATTAGTTCCTAAAAAAGGAAATGAAAATGTGTTACTATTCTAGTTAAACAAACAGTGAACTATTGATCTTGAAAACCATTACCCTTGTTGTTGTCTAAACACAAAAGAAACTGTACTCAAAGAAAATATTGAAAGTAAAGTAAAACTAAAATCAAATTACATCAACTCATATTCTGACCCCTCACCATTAGTCTCGCTATGGCTTTCGGAGGTAATCATAAACAACTTGAGCAATCTGATATCTAAATTGCAGAAAAATAAAATAATATCAAATTACACATTCATACTTCAATCCCTCACCATTAGTCTCGCTATGGCTTTCGGAGGTAACTGAAAATTACATGAGCAATTTAATATCTATCTTGCAGAAAAGTAAACTAATATCAAACTATACATTCATACTTCAATCCTTCACCATTAGTCTCGCTATGGCTTTCGGAAGTAACTGAAAATGACATGAACAATTTAATATCTAACTTGCAGAAAAGTAAACTAATATCAAACTACACATTCATACTTCAATCCCTCACCATTAGTCTCGCTATGGCTTTCGGAGGTAACTGAAAATGACATGAGCAATTTAATATCTAATCTAACTACTAAAGCAAATGTGCAAGACTGAAATAAACAAAACAGTGCTGGAATTAAAAAAAAACTAAGAAAAGTAAATTAGCAGAAGGACAATATTGATTCCATGTCATTAGTCATTATAAAAAGATGTGCAAATGCCCGGGCTGCCTATTGTAATCTGGAACAAAAACACTAATAAGTTAACAACAATATAAAACATAAAAGATTATGGACAGAAGTAAAATGTAAAGCATGAAAGATTATGGACAAAGATGAAATGTAAATACCATGAAAGATGTAATCTATATACACGTGAATGACTATGGCACAATGAACGTAAAGAAATGAAGCATGAAACTATACAGTAATACACAAAACCTCAGCGTGTGCAGGGGCCCTCTGCACAAACCTTGGGCAACAACTTTCAAATACGAATTACGCTTTTGAACAGAGTCTTCTCATATATTAAAATGCGGTCATAACAGAGAAATAATGTCACAGCACAATGGCGACGCAATTACATTACAGAGCTAACTATTATGCGTATGAGAACGCATTATTTATAACAGAGGGTGACATAACTAATTCCCTAAAGTCTACGCTGATAGAAGACATGTGAACCACCACGTCCAGAGATCTAGCATTATGGCCACCGTGAGGATTAAATCTATGGAGAGTGGCTGTTGGATTCGGCTTATGGAGCCGTTTACAGGTGTTGATGTGTCTCCCGTGATTTAGAAACGGCCACACAACTCTTCACGTGATGAGAAACAGAGTTCTGTCACTGTGGGACTCTTCGGTTGACCACCACTTGGCTACCTTTGACCACAACCTTCTTAGGTGAATTCGACTGAGCCAATAGGACACGATCCATGTCCATTTCATTTCTAACTTGCCCATGTGGCTCGATTTTCCTGAAGACACATGCAATATAGACTTTAACAAAATGGCTACGGAAAGTGACAAGATTACGCAGCTAAATGAGAAAAAATCTAATTCAAATAGCAGACACAAAACATAGTTAAAAACCATTTTAAATGCTCTTTTACAATTAATATGAAATGATATTGATGACTTAGAAGGTCCAGGTGAATGAAAAAGGTCTAGAAAGGTGTATAGGAAAGATGCAGATTTGAGACTCAACATACCCCCACTGTGAAGGTGTTGCATGTCCTCATGAAACCAAAATTTTGATAATCCTTTTTCAATTCATATGCCTTGACACCTCTGCCAGTACATCCAGTCCTCTTCTCCTCTTCCTTGGTGCTGCTGACATCCTGGGCTTCTTCATCAAGCATCTGTATTTGAGATTAATTAGTGCTCTACTTATCTTCTGGCATTTCTTCTTCAGTTTCCTGTTATTTTTCTACCATAGTCCCAGATGTAGCATGGTATTGTCATGAATGATCTTGTCCAATTTGCTTTGTTCCTTTAATGCCTCATTTTCATTTTTAATGTGTCTATTTAAAACCTCCAATTCAAAGACTTCTTGTTTCAATGATTGGACTAGATCTTCTTTTGCTGTGTGAGGTTGAGTGGATGAAGTGCTGGGACTCGTGGCTGCTCTTTCTAAAGATTCTATATAATCATATACTTCTTGCTGCTTTGGGTCTATCTCAGGTGTCGTTTTCATTGGGCTGTCCCCAAAATGCCGTGGAGGAGAATTGGCTTCAAAATCTGGCTGAAAAGGGCTCATGTCAACGTCTTGAGGATTCATTTCAACATTTGACTGAGAATGCGGTGGACTATGTTCAACGTCTGACTGAGAATGAGATGGACTATGTTCAATGTCTGACTGAGAATGAGATGGACTATGGCCAGCTGGAGTTTTTTCAGGTGTTTCTTCTCCCAAATCAATAAAATGGGGTCCTTTCATTTGTGTTTTCCTCAACTTCCCTTTAAGCCTGGAACTTCTTCTTACACGCTGTGGACTACTGTCTTTTTGCTTCTGTTTTCCTTTCCCTTTCTTTTTGGCCATAGATGACTGTTCCTGAAGGTGAACTAGTCTCTCAGATAGCACTTGATGGTCTTCTTCTGAAGAAGGGGTTTGATGCATAGCCTCAATGCTTTTTCTCTCTTCAATATTTTCCTTCTTCCTATTAGTCAGTCTTTCCTTTCTATTGATTCTTTCAATTGTGCTAGTAGGAGTACTTTGAGTTTCATAATTTTTTCTCTTTCTCCTACTCCTTCTTGATGTACTGCCTTCAGGAATTTCTTGGGGTTCTTCAAAGAAATTTCTAATCAAAAATTGTTCCCATGTGTCCTTTTTCTCTTTTAACTGTTTTTCAATCAAAATTTTCACAAGACCATGGTGATACAAATGTGGTTCTACGTCCCCTAGATGCTTCTGGACGGTTATAGACATATTCTTCAAACTATTTAATAAAAAATATGGTATACTGAGGGCCTGGTTGTCTAGGAAATTCATCAAAAGTCGGGTATGATACATATACATTGACCCAAAACGTCCCTCACAGGTGATAAATTTTTGAATAACCAACAATAAAGTGGCCCACTCTTCTTTCAAAGCATGAACAAGAATTCCCCTTTTAAAAATAGTTACATCCATACCTGGGTTACGTAGGATCACTCTCTAGGCTTCATCATTAATGCTCTTTTTTTTGAACCAGCGTTCACCTTCTTGAGGAAGTTTTGTAGAAGCTGCTATGGATGCCTCATTCACCGTAAATTTGAGGTCCCCAATTTCTACGTCCAGGCCATTGAAATACATTGCAAAAGCTTTTGTCACCTCTTTATGGTAGCCTCTAAACTTTTGAATAAACCGAAGCCACTTTGCCTTTTTCAATAAATCTCTGACTTGCGGGTATCCTTCCATGAATTTAGGTCCTTCTGGTTCTGTTCTCAACAACTGACCCATCCTTCTTTCTGCTCTTTAAAACTTGTCTGCGTGAGGAGGGTTCAACGGAGGTAAGACGACTGAATGAGCGGAAATGAGCACGATTTATGGAGGAGACCAGTGACTGTAGGTGGATATCAAAGAATGGGTATACGGAATGTAGCGTAACAGAGAACTAAATGGGGTGAAGCGGAACAGAGAAGGGTTACGTGAGCACAGTGGAAATGCAGCTGTGAGATCAATAGAATAGTAGGAGGAGTATAACGCATCTAGCAGTATTTAAAATTGGGTGGCTGCAGAGTAAATGTAAGCACGTTTATGAAACGGTTACATATTTTATGCGGCTGAAAGAAGCCGTAGTCAAATCAACCACGTTTCATCATCACAGGTGGAGTATCGGAGTATGAGTGAATATCAGAGGCTTGATTATGAGACCGTTTGAAAATGAATGCAAGGATTGTGGGAGGATCATATAGAGATCGTGGAATGGTTACAGAGTTTGTCAACACAATCATTGCATATAATGGAGCTATGGTTTATAACTATGTAAAAATGTGCTTGAATGCCATTTGAAATAAATTTTTACTCATACCTTGGAATTCTTGCCATTTTTTTATTGGTCTTCAATTAGTTGCTCCTCATTGATATCTTGAATGCCCCATGTCTTCATAATATGTCTTCATACCTGCATTTGATTTCATGATTGTGGAAATAACATCTGACAGTAAATTTTTGAAAAACAGAGTGGTGGCTGCAGAATCTGCTTCCGGCTGCGGAAACTGGTGTCAGCTGCGGAAACAGGTGTTAGCTGCGAAAACTGACACAGCTATTATTTGGGTGAATGGAAATAGATGGATGATAACTGACTGAATGAAAATGGTCATGAAAGAAAATTTTATTGGTGAAATGAAATGAAATAGATGAAATGAAGTGAAATGGAATGAAGTGGAGTGAAATGAAGTGGAATGGAATGGAATGGGTAGTCACAAAACTTGTGAAATGAAAAAGAGATTTTTTTTTTTTGGAAAATATAGGGTGTCAGGTGTTCCTGATTTTCACCCTACATTTTCTGTATAAGACTGCCAATCAATGATTGGTTTTTAGGCTTATACAATTTTTTTTTTTTTTACCTGAAAAGACAAGGCTAGGCTGGTGGAGAAGAAGAATTCTTCTGTACCAGCCTGATTGCAGAATTTTCTTGAAACATTTTTACAAATTCCTCTTTTGAGAGTGGCTTATGATAGAATTTTAATCTGTGGCCATTCACAATAAGAGGAGTTTGAAATTCATCAATGGTCTTGATTCTTACCGCTCCATTGCTAAATATCTTGTCAATCTCATATGGCCCAAGCCAATGAGTCTGAAATTTTCCTTTAAAATCTTTAAACTTGGAATCAAATAACAATGCCCAATCTCCTTCTTGAAACTTCTTCTCTTTGATGTATTTTTCATGCCATTTAGCTCTTTGATATTGAACTAGATCAGTTCTTAGAATTGCCTCTTGTCTGATCTCATCTAGCTCATTCAACTACTCCATTCTATGCTTTTGGGCTTCTGATAAATCCATCCCCAACTGAACTGCTATCTTGAAGGTCTTGACTTGGAACTCAATGGGGAGCAGGACTTCTTTCCCATAAACAAGTTCATAGGGAGAATGTCCTGTTGTATTTCTCCATGTAGTTCTGTAGGCCCACAAGGCTTCAGAAAGCCTTTCTGCCCAATCTCTTCTATGTAGATGAGCAGTTTTGGTGATGATACTTTCGAGAAATTTGTTTGTAGACTCCACTTGACCATTTTCTTGCGGATGGTAAGGAGTAGATCTTCTGTGCTTGATTTTGTATTCTTCCATCAACTTCTCCACCAGGTTGGATGTGAATTGACTCCCCTGATCTGTCACAATTTCTCTTGGAACACCAAAGCGAGTAAAAATATCCTCATAAAGAAAATGAACAACTGAATTTTCAGTAGCAGATAATAATGCTTTGGCTTCTACCCATTTAGTAACATAATCAGTACAAACCAATATATACTTCTTTTGCTTAGATGGTGGATTAATAGGTCCAATGAAATCTAAAACCCATTTTTCAAAGGGTTCAATGAGTACCTGTGTTTGCAATGGCATTTCATTTGAAAGGGTAGGTTTCCCTACTCTTTGGCAGCTGTCACACCTTTTGACATATTGTTTTGCATATTTGAAGAGGGAAGGCCAATAATATCCTAAAGAGAGGATTTTATAGGCTGTCCTTTTGTCAGCAAAGTGTCCACCGCATGGTTCATCATGACATGCCTTAAGGATATCATGCATTTCATCTTCCCTGACACATCTTCTGATCACAAGATCTGGCCCTGTTTTAAACAATTCGTTAGAAATCCATGAATATTTTGAACTCTCCTGAATAATCTTTCTTTTTTCACTTGGAAAAAAATGTGAAGGCAGTTTCCCTGTAACCAAATAGTTAGCAATATCTGCATACCAAGGAGTCTTAATAGTTACTGCAAACAAGTATTCATCAGGAAACTTATCCTCTACAGGAGAATCTTATTTAGTATTCTGAATCCTAGACAAGAAATCAGCTACTGTATTTTGTTTCCCTGGTCTATCCAACATAGTAATATTGAATTCCTGCAAAAGTAGGAGCCATCTTGTCACTCTGCCATTAGTAACAGGTTTGTTCATTAGATATCTAATCGCAGAATGATCAGTATGAATAAAAGTTTCATAGCCTGTTATATAATGTCTAAACTTATTGATTGCATGAACAACGGCTAAAAACTCTTTTTCAGTTACAGTATAGTTCAACTCAGTGGGAGTCAAATTTTTACTGGTATAGTAAATGGCATAAGGGACTAAATCCTTTTGACCCAACACAGCTCCTAGAGCTGTATCTAAAGCATCTGTAGAAATATTGAAAGGGAGTTTCCAATTTGGTCCTCTCAAGATAGGTGCTTCAGATATTCTTGTTTTCAAAGTTTCAAAGGCTGATTGACAATCAGGATCCCATTTAAATTCAGAGTCTTTTGTAAGCAATTTGAAGAGTGGAGATGCTATTTTAGTGAAGTTTTCTATAAATCTTCTATAGTAACCAGTAAATCCTAGAAAACTTCTAACATCTCTTTGACAATTTGGAATAGGCAACTTGGAGATAACTTCAACTTTTGATCTATCAACCTTAATCCCATCTCTTGAAATATGATGCCCCAAAACAATACCTTCAGTAAACATCATAAAGCATTTTTCATGGCTTAATGAAAGGTTTTTTTCTTTACATCTTATAAGGACTTTTTCCAAATTTTCTAATGCCTCTTCAAATGAATTACCATAAACTGTAAAATCATCCATATAATCCTCTACACAATCATGGATTAGATCAGAAAAAATTCCTAGTACTACTCTTTGGAATGTTGTGGGTGCATTACATAACCCAAAAGGAAGTAATCGATAGGAAAAAGTTCCCCATGGACAGGTGAATGTGGTCTAATCTTGATCTTCAGGTGCTACCTGAATTTGATTATAGCCACTAAAACCATCCAAAAATGAAAAGTAGTTTTTACCTGCTAATGTATCTAATACTTGATCGATAAAAGGCAAAGGAAAGTGATCCTTCAAAGTTGCTTTGTTCAATTCCCTGTAATCAATGCATACCCTCCATTTACCATTCTTTTTAGGTACTATAACCAAAGGAGAAACCCATCGGCTATCTGAAATTGGATAAATGAAGTTTACATTGAGTAATTTTTGGAGCTCTTCTTTCACTATCTCCCTAAGAATTGGATTCATCCTTCTTTGAGGTTGTCTGATTGGTCTATTGTTTTACTCAATATAGATATGATGAATGCAGGTCATAGGATCAATACCTTTCATATCAGTATACTCCCATGCAAATGCAGTAGAATGTTTTTGCAAGATTTTGGTTGTTCTTCCTGTTGTGACTTTTCCAGATTTTTGTTGATATTCAATGTTTTTTCTGGAAGAATCTCAATGGTAGAACTACCAAAATCTTCCATAGAGTAAAGAGACATTTGTCTTGATGATAAATATTCAATGTTAGATTCCAAATGAAATTGTGTGGGGTCATATTCTGAAGATGTCTCAAAATTTTCTAATGTGTTCAGAATTTGACTATCCTCACTAATTTCAGAAATGGTAAAGACAGGTTGTATAATATCCTCATCATCAACCCATTCATTGTCTCCTACTTCTGTGATTGCTTTTTCCGGAGGATACAAATTGAATTTCTTTGTCGAATTACCATTAGAAATGTACATATCCCCAGATCTACAACTAATGAAAGCATCAGCTGTGGCTAGCCAAGGTCTTCCTAAGATAAGTGGATGTCCTCCTATATTACTCTTGGGAGTCAAAATCATAAAATATACTGGATATTCCAAAGAATCTAAGGAGACTGAAATATCTTCTAATACACCATCTGGTTTAATAATTGATCGATCTGCAAGTTGCAGTAAAGTAGGTGTAAAAAGAAGGTTAGGAAGTTTTAGCTGGTCCATAGTCTGTCTACTCATAATGTTGATAACAACCCCTAAGTCAATCAATGTGTTTGGAATTTCTATCCCATTTATATGTGTCTTGACAATTGGACTTCCTGGATCTACATACTTCTGCATGGTAATTTTTCCCATCATAATATCTGCAATTTTTCCTACCAGGTGGATTCTTCTTGTGTCTTTTAGTTTCCTTCCTAGTCTTTTGAAACTCAACTCCTTTATTTTTTTTGCTAGAATAGGAATCTCTCGAATGGCTTGTAGCAAGGGAATCTTGATACAAACATTCTTTAATTCATCTAGAAAATCATAGTTAGGCAACAAGATTTGTTTTTCCACCCCTTTATCAATTTGTAATCTTTCAGGAAAAGGAGGTGTAAATGAAGATGCAGGTTGTTCAACTATAGGAGTTGTGGGTGTTAACTTTTCTTTCTCTTTTTGAATGTTTGAGTTTTGAAGAGATGTTTCCTCAGAATCCTTATTGGCTTTAAGAGAGTCCTCCTCAGAGGTATCTTACTATTGGACATCTATAGAAGGCTTTTATAAAACTCTACCAGATATGAGTTGTACATCATTGAGTGGAACAATCATATAGGTAGGAAATTGTTGTCCTTCTATCATGTAAGTATTCTGAGGATTTTTATTGTTAGGATTTGGCAATGGCTGAGCTAGAAGTTGATTTGTCTTTTGTTGGTATGGAAGCATGAGTTGAGGATTTGGATTCTGCTGAGAAGGTTGTTGTTGTGGAAATGACAATGAAAGTTGTGGATTTGGGTTTGGAAGTTGTGGAGCTTGTTGATTTTGAAAAGATGGAGGATATTGATAAAATTGAGCAAATCTCCCATAAGGATTTTGCATCCCTTGTACCCATGGTTGATATGGATTTTGATGTTGGGGCCAAGGTTGTTGCCAAGGATTCCAATTTGGTGGGATTTGAAGATTCATAGGGTTGTTAAACCCTTGAGTTTGTTGCCCCTGCCAAGGTCTTCTTGCAACAAAACAGAGAGATTCTACTGAATTTGGGTCTTCTTGAAAGACAGCTTTAAGTCCAGGAATTGAAGGACAATCCTTGGTCTCATGATTCTCTGAGAAAATCATACATGTTTCTACAAATTTTGCATCCAAGGGACATTCCTTTAAAGCATGTTTCTTCCTACATTTCGGACAAAAGATGGCTAGAGCATCTGTTTCTGCTTTCTGCTTGTTTTGGATCTTAAGGGTGTCTAGTTGTTCACTAAGGCTCCCTAAGATATCAATTTTGAATTCATCAAGCATATTTCCAATCTCTGCCCTACTTACTGATCTAGTTGTAGATTTGTTAGCCCTGATAAGAGAAGGATCCCTAGACCCTTTTCCTGTTTTAGATTTTCCTCTTGAGAGATGGACACATAGTTTTGTTATGTCACGAAGTGGAAGTTGAGAAATGTCTCCTTTCCCCATCATGTTTAAAATATCTATCCATTCATCTCTAATGGATTTTAATATAAGGTCTTTCAAAGTTTCATCATCTAAGTTGCTCATCTTTGCTCTTTTTAAGTTGTATTGAAATCTTTCAAGTAAATCCTCCAGATTTTCATCTTCTTTTTGCACCATTTTGAATACCTCATCCTTGTGATTGGTGGGCATGCAATAGTCCAAGTATCTATCCAAAAATGTTTGTTTCATGTCATTCCAAGTCCTAATATATTGGGTGGCTAATCCCATGAACCATTTCAAAGCGGCTCCCTTCAATGTTGAAGGAAACAGTTTGAGTTTTTGAGAGTCTTCCATATAGTCATAGGTTCGGCACACGACTTCAAACTCAAACATAAATGTTTCAAGATCCTCACTTCGCAATCCATAAAAGTTGGGGAGTACAGATGGTGAGATGTTTTTCATCGTTGTATGAGTTTCCTCATCAAATATAGGGAATCCAAACAAGTTGTCTCCTTCCCTATTTCTTCCATTATTACCTTCACCATTGTTGTCTCCATTGTTTCCTCCTCCTCTACCTATTATTTCCTCTGCCATGATAGTTTCTTTAGAGTCCTCAAAGTCCTCTGGTTCTTCTATCAAGGGAGGATGAGAGGGAGTCTCTTCCTTTTCTTCTTCAGGTGATTCTACTTCTTTGATTACAATATACTCTCCTGTAGAAGTAAAGAAAGGATCCTTTTCTGAATGAGATTTAGTAGGTGGTATAGGATAATTCTCTAATTCAGCTGCTCCTTGAATTCCAAGAATCTTAAGGCTAGGGGTATATGGTGGTGAATCTTGTCTATGCCTTGAAGAAGATGGAGTTGTGAAAATCGAACTTTTGGCTCTAGCTATAAACCTTCCCCTAGAATCTCTTGCTCTATGCATGTCATTTTTATTATTATTATTTTTAAGTTGGGCTAATAATTCTCTTTCTGATCTTCCAGGTCACACTAGGTGCAAGAAGAGAGCATACTTAAGAAATTATTGAACCAATAACTCTCTTTTATGATCCTCCAGATCACACTAGGTGCAAGAGGAGAGCATACTTCAAGAAGTTATCAAGTTTTCCCTTCTTTTTTTTTTTGTTTTTTTTTGTTTTTAAGAAATTGGCTACTTAGTTACACTTCCCCGGCAACGGCACCAAAATGTTTGGTCAATTTAGTGTGTCCTAAATTGCTACATTAATTTGTCAATCCGGGATTCGTAAGCTGACGAAGTGTGGCAAGATAACCTATCTCTTACTTTTTGTCATTTTTGGTTTTTTTCTTTTTATCTTGGTTGGTTTCCTAATGTGAGATGGAAATTCTAAAAGACAAGTATGGTTATGATTGTTCAAGGCAATGATGTCCTTTATAATGATTTACCAAACTTCAAACTTCAAAATGATTTTGAAACATACAATGAGAAAATTAGTTCCTAAAAGGAAATGAAAATGTGCCACTATTCTAGTTAAACAAACAGTGAACTATTGATCATGAAAACCATTACCCTTGCTGCTGTCTAAACACAAAAGAAACTTTATTCAAAGAAAAGATTGCAAGTAAAGTAAAACTAAAATCAAGTTACATCAACTCATATTCTGAACCCTCACCATTAGTCTCGCTATGGCTTTCGGAGGTAATCATAAACAACTTGAGCAATCTGATATCTAATTTGCAGAAAAATAAACTAATATCAAATTACACACTCATACTTCAATCCATCACCATTAGTCTCTCTATGGCTTTCGGAGGTAACTGATAATGACATGAGAAATTTAATATCTATCTTGCAGAAAAGTAAACTAATATCAAACTATACACTCAAACTTCAATCCCTCACCATTAGTCTCTCTATGGCTTTCGGAGGTAACTGAAAATGACATGAACAATTTAATATCTAACTTGCAGAAAAGTAAACTAATATCAAACTACACACTCATACTTCAATCCCTCACCATTAGTCTCGCTATGGCTTTCGGAGGTAACTGAAAATGACATGAGAAATTTAATATCTAATCTAACTACTAAAGCAAATGTGCAGGACTGAAATGAACAAAGCAGTGCTGGAATTAAACAAAAACTAAGAAAAGTAAATTAGCAGAAGGACAATATTGATTCCATGTCATTAGTCATTATAAAAATATGTGCAAATGCCCGGGCTGCCTATTGTAATCTGAAACAAAACACTGATCAGTTAACAACAACATAAAACATAAAAGATTATGGACAGAAGTAAAATGTAAAGCATGAAAGATTATGGACAGAGATGAAATGTAAATACCATGAAAGATGTAATCTATATACACGTGAATGACTATGGCACAATGAACATAAAGAAATGAAGCATGAAACTATATAGTAATACACAAAACCTCAGCGTGTGCAGGGGCCCTCTGCACAAACCTCGGGCAACAGCTTTCAAATACGAATTACGCTTTTGAACAGAGTCTTCTCATATATTAAAATGCGATCATAACAGAGAAATAATGTCACAGCACAATGGTGACACAATTACATTATAGAGCTAACTATTATGCGTATGAGAACGCATTATTTATAACAGAGGGTGACATAACTAATTCCCTAAAGTCTGCGCTGATAGAAGACACGTGAACCACCACGTCCAGAGATCTAGCATTATGGCTGCCGTGAGGATTAAATCTATGGAGAGTGGCTGTTGGATTCGGCTTATGGAGCCGTTTACAGGTGTTGATGTGTCTCCCATGATTTAGAAACGGCCACACAAATCTTCACGTGATGAGAAACAGAGTTCTGTCACCGTGGGACTCTTCGGTTGACCACCACTTGGCTACCTTTGACCACAACCTTCTTAGGTGAATTCGACTGAGCCAATAGGACACAATCCATGTCCATGTAATTTATAACTTGCCCATGTGGCTCAATTTTTCTGAAGACACCTGCAATATAGACTTTAACAAAATGGTTGCGGAAAGTTGCAGCAGCTGCAGAAAGTGACAAGATTACGCAGCTAAATGAGCAAAAATCTAATTCAAACAACAAACACAAAACATAGTTAAAAACCATTTTAAATGCTCTTTTACAATTAATATGCAATGATATTGATGACTTAGAAGGTCCAGGTGAATGAAAAAGGTCGTCTAGAAAGGTGTATAAGAAAGATGCAGATTTGAGACTCAACACTCAGACTTAGACTTCAACGATGCTCTTTTCTCTAATGGATTCTCTGACTTCTTATTCTCCTACTACTCTCTAAATTATCAATGGAGTGGTTATAAGCCATATCTTACCTTTATGGTATTTTTAACCAAATTTGGAGAGGGGTGCTGACTTGTACTTGGCACGAGTTTTCCTCTTTGGAATCATTGGTCCCACTCTAGTTAAGAATTTCCCCAGCCTTAGAATCACCTCCTTGTCCTTATTCACTCCCCCTTGACTGATTTGACTTACCAAGGTGTCATATACACTTAACTTTTTCATTCATTTTAACTTTACAAAGGTGGCCAAGTTAAATTTCCACATTTTCCCCTTTTAAGTCTCTAAACCTTGACATTGAATTATTTTGACCATTATGAGAGCATAAAGAGAGTTGAAGGGCCATACCTAGGCCTACCTGGTGCTGGTTTGTTGTAGACATGATCTGGTGTAGGGAGATGGATTTTGGTGTTGCAGACATGATCTTTCTCTTGTTGTGCTTTTATTTTTTTACTTTTTTCTGAGTGAGCAAGTTGTTTTCTGAGTGAGCTTCTTAAACTTTTATTTATCTTTTATTCTTGTAGGTGCTATATGTAGGTCCTAAAGTGCCTTGGATGGTGTGTTAGATTTCCTAGAGTAAGATGGTGGTCCTCTAAAGCCATCTTCTACAACTTATCTTCAGATTTTGTGCTTTTTGTGCCATACATAGAATTACTACAGGAAAATTTCCAACTTCCTTTAGCAACCTTCTTTTTTCTTCTTATGGTTCCATATTGCTTAGGGATGAAGTGAAATGTTTTATGGAGGTCATGGAGAGAGTGATGGAATGAGTGGAGTTATGGAGAAGTAAGGGGAGAGGTCTCATGCCAAGGTATAAATTATTTAGCTGCTAGTGGCGCGACATAGGGTTTAGAGAGTGAATCCTTATGCATGGAGTGAAGTGAGGGTTAGGATTGATAGGTATAGGAAAAAAATAAATTATAACACTCTTTTTGAAGTTTAGAAACCTCTTAGAGAGATTTTTTTCTCATAAATAAGTTTCCTATAACATTTACAGTCAGGGAAAAAAATGGAATTTTCTTCCTATCTATGAAGTTAAATGAATGAATGGATGCATGCTAGAGTGGTCCATGAAGTGTGTAAGTAGAGGAGAGGGATAATTGAGGAACAACTTCTCCTTTGGGTCCAAAAACCATGTTTGATCAATATCTTGCAAAACAAAAAACAAGTGAGTGTATAGGTATCATTTTTCTTTTTCCTTCTCTTTTTTATTTTTTATTTTTTTTGAAGGCAGGTGGGCTGCCTCCATAGACGTTTTCAACCTACAAGCCTGCCTTGGGTGCCTCCATGAGGTTTTAACCCATGGATATTTTATTCTTTTTTCTTTCCTTTTTTTTTTTCCAGGATTGCGTCATGGAGGTTTTCAACCCTGGAGTTGGCCTTGGGTGCCTCACATATATTTTCCCCCATGCCTCTTTATTCTTTCCTTTTTTTCCTTTTTCTAGGAGGGGGAGGTACTGGAAACTAAGGAGTCTCCCATGACATACACCCCCCTATTTATGGAATTTATAAATTCATCCCTAGTGTAATATTCCCAAATTTTCACATGATATTTGGAATATTCGAGTTCTTAATTTTCTTAATGAATTAAGTAAATAAAAGGCTAAAGGGACCCATAATCATCATGATGAATAAATATCCACTTTTTATGTGTGAATGTGGATTAATTAAGCCTAGATATACATAAAGGAGGTAGTGGAGAAACTACTAATTTGAATGGATTAGAGCTCATGTCTCATTAATGAGATAGATCATAGAGGTTGACACAGTCAACTAAGATCTTAGAAGGAATCAAACAGAAGATCATGGAGCATTCATGATGAAATGATGGAGGAGTTCTAAATTAGTGCACACATGATGGAGAGGGTGTACATTACACCTAGACATGATGGATGACTTGGAGAGACAACGCATTCAAACATGGAGGATCCTGTCCACATGCATAGCACAGTTTAGATGAGGGCCAAGGCATGGGAAGGCTCATAAACTATATAAAGGAGATGAAGGAAACAATGAAGTAAGGCTATTGATTATTGATTTTGAGGTCTGTTTAGATCTGTAATTTTCATGTGACATTCCATTTCTTTCTTGGGCTCTTTAGCAAATATTGCAAGTGTTGTTTAGCACAAGGTGTTCCTGGTCGAGAATCCCACCTCTTTATTTGAGTAGCTCTGGAGAGAGGCTTGTACTTCATTCTACATCAAGCATTGGTGCCATATATATTTTCCTACTTTTTGTAGAACATCCATATTCAGAAATTGTACATTTCTAAAGATCAGTTTGGAAGGTGGAGGTTTTCTTTACTATTTCAACTGGAGAACCAGTGAAGGTTTATTCCTATCACCTTGGGCTTGTAGATCAGAATTCTCAGAGCTTCATATCAGATCTGGCATTAGGAAAAAATTTATTGACCTCCTAGCAATGGTAGTTACATCCAGAATTACGCTGTCCATTATTGCAAATCTAAAGGAGGACAAAAGTTGCTAGCATTTCAACTAGTAATCCTGTGAGGGATCATCCCCTCACCTTGCCATAAGTATTTCCATCAACCTGGAGTTTATTGTAGCATATTTCAGTAGGTATAGAGCCTCTCTTCCCTTTACAGTGCATTTTTTATGAGAATTTGTGTAGCAACAACTGTAATCATCATTGGAGGATTGAGAAGCTAGATCTAGAGCTTCTATCTTGTAGATCTAAAGGAGGGATCAACCCTTCAAGCTTAGATCTTATCTTGTTACATATTTCAGCCATATCTTTGTTAGATCTAGCTTTAGATCTGTAATCCCAACAGATAAAGGATCAAACCCTAGGAGGGTGATTTTCCAAAGTTGTGGATCTGGAAAATCCTTTCTGGGTTATCTTGGGTTTCCATCACATTAGCCATATCTTGAATCTTGGAATCATCAGAGCTCTTAAGCTACATATATCTGCATTTCCTTTTGTAGAAATTCATGCATATCAACAACAGAAGGAACAATGCAGTATTGCTTCCAGTAAGCTCACCAGTTACACAGTGCTAGTTGCAACACCATTGTAGGGTGATTCTAGGCCATCTCTTGGGCTAGATCTACTCATTTTTTGTACATTATGTAACTTATTCATCTCCATATAATAAAATGGCTTAGCTTCTCTGTAAATTCTGATGTTTTCTTGAGATTTATTGTCTACTTAATTACATTTCTTATATTTTGTTTAATTATTACTGCATTCTCCCTTTTGGGATACTATAGCAGTATCAAAGCATGATCTTTGGCTCATCTTGTGGACACTTCATCTTTTGCATCCAAAGAAGAAGTAGATAGATCAGATCTATCATGAAAGAGGATGTCAATCTTGTCACTCTGGATAAGAAGTCACTACATTCAACACCAGTTGCAGAAGTACTTACATCTAGAGAAGAGATATTTGCAACTTTGCAAGATAGTCTTGAGCTCTTGACACATAGAGTCCCATGCATGATTCAGGAGATGCATGAGGAAGAGGAGAAAGATTCTAGCGCTAGTTCATTAGTAGAAGAGTAGCCATCTCTCTTACTAGCAGTTGGAGACACCATTGTCCCATTGGGAGGATTCCCACACATCAGTTGATCCAAGGTATGCATACACATTCATCACCTATTGTTTCAGTAGATCTTATAAGAAGTTATGGGGACATGCCATCAAGGCCAATGCATAACCAAGGGTTAGATCAAAATTCTCATTTTAAGCAGCAACATATCACAATGCAAAGGACCCTTGATCTAATCAAGGATGAGATGAAAAGCTATCCCAATTTATCATGGATGGACTACATTCAACCTTTTGAGTTGAAGTGTAGAGTTTCAGAAGAAGGGATGAGCATGATCCTATGTACAATGACTGGTTATGAGATTAGTATTGTACCTTGATTTGAGACAACATATGTATTACCCTGCATATCTATAGCACTGTCACTTAGTAACAGTGATAATGAAGAGGCCCCATTATTCTTGGAGCATTCTGAAGGTAGCTTCACTCATGAAGAAATGGAGGTTACGATGATAAATAGTAGACATCTTGAGATGAGAAATATTTTCTCCTTTCTTGATGACACTTTCTCAATAAGCATCTCACAGCTCAAAGAGATACTTCTACCTGTAGTAGATCAAGAATCTAAGTGTTTTTGGAAGGCCAAGGATGATAAGAAGGTCTCATTAAGAGATCTCATTGGAGGTGCACTTCAACATTTCATGGAGTGCAAAGTTATTCATCAGTTGGAGGAGGTTGGTGTCCTACAGTGGGAGGATACCAAGTATTTGCAGAATGAGATCCATCATCCACATTGGGATGAACCATTGATAGTATGGATTTTGGGGTTTCCAAACCACTTGCGAATATATGATACAGGCCAGTAAGAAGCATGGTTTCACTAATTCTTCTTGGGTGAGTATGGCTACCACTCAAGGAGCCATATTTTTCTAATTCATGCCTTATACATCACTAGAAGAATGCATAAGAAAAAGGAATGGTTACTTTTCCCGTTGAGAAGAGAGTTTGGACATCACATTTTGCATCTTATGTCCATGTATTTACTCTTGTTTGGGATATGTCTCATGTCTTTACATGTATTTCTATTTTGGATGTATCTTATGTTCATGTATGTACTTGGGGTTGGGAGAAAGTATAACTCTCACATGATGTGGCATAAAGGAGCTTGTTTGTATTGTGTTGATGAGACATTTCACATGTCCACTATTATATTGTTGCTCCATGACTTGCATCATGATAATGAAAGAAGGCAAAAAGAATCCTTGTTGCTATGGTTGCTATTGGGAGAGTATGGGCTGAATTATTCCCATACATTGCATGACATTGTTGGAGGATGGAAACAGGAGGCCTTACAGCGTTGGCTTCTGTTGGGGGATTATGGTCATTGTACATGGTATGATGATGTTGTGATGGAGAAACAATATTCCTTGTTAAGGTGGCTTCTCTTGAGAGAATAGGGCCGCTAAATTTGGTACAATGATGATGTGGTATGGCAGTAAGAGGCATTGATGTGTTGGATTCTTTTGAGAGAGTATGGCTCTCATATTCTCATTGATGATTTTGCATGGCAACAAGAAGCATTGTTGTGGTGGCTTATTTTGAGAGAATATGGCTCTCTTACTTGCTTTCATGATGATCTAGCATGGTAGCAGGAGGCTTTGCTGCATTGGTTGTTATTAGGAGAATATGGTTTGACATTGTTTATGTTTTCCCATATGTCTCCACTTCTTGTTTTTCACCATGATGATGTGATGTTTGATTCCTACATAGCCAATAGGGCTAATGATGAGGGCATTGATAGATGTAATATACTCTATGTACCATGGGTTGGAGAGATGATTCATGAGTTGGGACTTTCCACTATGGGAATGAACCACTTCATCTTATGTATCTCATGTGTAGAGGAGATCCTTGGTCATCATATGGTTGCCAATTGGAGATTCATTGATGAGGATGGGTATCTAAATTTTCAGTTGGAGGCCATTGTAGACATTCTAAAGAGGTAGCTTTGGAGCTGGACATACATGACACATTGTGACAAATGGGAAGACCTTCCACATGAGGATGCCATTTGGAGGGAGGATGTTTGTTGTAGCATCCACTTTTGCAATTGCTTGAGGACAAGCAAAATTTTGCTATGGAGGACTGTAATATTCCTAAATTTTCACATGATATTTGGAATATTAGAGTTCTTAATTTTCTTAAGGAATTAAGTAAATAAAAGGGTGGAGGGACCCATAATCCTCATGATGAATAAATATCCACTTTTTATGTGTGAATGTGGATTAATTAAGCATAGATCTACATAAAGAAGGTAGTGGAGCAACTACTAATGTGAATGGATTGAAGATCATTTCTTGTTAATGAGATATATCATGGAGGTTGACACAATCAACTAAGATATTATAAGGAATCAAATAGAAGATCATGGAGCATTCATGATGAGATGATGGATGAGTTGTGCAATTAATGCACACATGATGGAGAGGGTGTACATTGCACCTAGACATGATGGATGACTTGGAGAGACAACATATTCAAACATGGAGGATCATGTCCACATGAAAAATGCAGTTTAGATGAGGGCCAAGGCATGGGAAGGCTCATAAACTATATAAAGGAGATGAAAACAACAATGAAGGAAGGCTATTGATTATTGATTTTGAGGTCTATTTAGATCTAGAATTGTCATGTGACATTCCTTTTCTTTCTTGGGTTGTTTAGCAAATATTTCAAGTGTTGTTTAGCACAGGGTGTTCCTGGTTGCGAATCCCACCTCTTTCTTTGAGTAGCTTTAGAGAGAGGGTTGTATTTCATTCTATATCAGGCATTGGTGCTATATATATTTTCCTACTTTCTGCAGAACATCCATATTCAGAAATTGTACATTTTTGAAGATCAGTTTGGAAGGTGGAGGTTGTCTTCAGTATTTCAGTTGGAGAACCAGTCAAGGTTTATTCCTATCACCTTGGGCTTGTAGATCAGCATTCCTAGAGCTTCATATCAGATCTAGCATCAGGCTAAAATTTATTGACCTCCTAGAAGTGATAGTTCCATCCATAATTACATTTTCCATTAGTGCAGATCCAAAGAAGGAAGGAAGTTGCTAGCATTTCAGCTAGTAATCCTATGAGTGATCATCCCCTCACCTTGCCATCAGTATTTCCATCAGCCTGGAGTTTATTGCAGCATATTTCAGTAGGCATAGAGCTTCTCTTCCCTTTATAGTGTAGTTTTTATGAGCATTTGTTTAGCAGCAGCTGTAATCATCATTAGAGGATTGAGAAGCTAGATCTAGAGCTTCTAGCTTGTAGATCTGAAGGAGGGATCAACCCTTCAAGCTTAGATATGATCTTGTGACATATTTCAGCCATATATTTGTCAGATATAGCTTCAGATCTATAATCCCAGTAGATAAAGGATCAAACCCTAGGAGGTTGATTTTCCAAAGTTGTAGATCTGGAAAATCCTTTCTCGATTATCTTGGGTTTCCATCACATTGGCCAGATCTTGAATCTTGGCATCATCAGAGCTCTTGAGCTCCCTATATCTGTAGTTCCTTTTGTAGTAATTCATGCATATCAGTAGCAGAAGGGATAATGCAGTATTACTTCCAGTAAGCTCACCAGTTATGCAGTGGTAGTTGGAGAACCATAGTAGGGTGTTTCTAGGCCATCTCTTGGGCTAGATCTACTCATTTTCTATACATTGTGTAACTGATTCATCTCCATATAATAAAATGGCTCAACTTCTCTGCAAATTGTGATGTTTTCTTGAGATTTATTGTTTACTTAGTTGTAGTTCTTATATTGTGTTTAAGTATTATTGTATTCTCCCTTTTGGGATACTACACCTAGACAAGGTATTTTTGTAACCTTTGAGCTTGTAACCATTGACAAGTAGGGGAATCCCCTCCTCATCTATGGTCATGATCTGAACTGTGCGATTATCATAAAATTTGTCAAATTTGTAGGGTCCCACCATATTTTCATCAGTTTTTCTTTGAAATCCTTGAACCTTGATTCATACAAAAACTCCCAATATCCTTCTTGAAAGGTCTTCTCCTTAATGTGCTTGTCATGCTAGACCTTCCTTTGCAGCTGAATTACTTCTGTGTGAAGGATTGCTTGCATCCTAAACTCATCTAACCCATTTTATTTCAACAACATTTATTTTTGGGCCTTTGTTATATCCAAGTCTAAATCAACTGCCGTCCTTAAGGTGTTGAACTCAAACTCAATTAAAAGAAAAGATTTCTTCCCATATACCAAGTCATAAGGATTCAACCTTGTTGTTGTTTTCCAAGTAGTGTTGTAGGCCCAAGTAGCTTCTACCAATATCTCCACCAAATATTTTCTACTGCTGCTCACAACCTTGGTGAGGATATTATCTAAGGCTATGTTAGTCACTTCCACTTGGCCATTTTCTTGAGGGTGGTAGGTAGTGGAAGTCTTATGCTTTATCTTGTGCCTACTCATAATTCTCTCAATGCGATAAGATATGAATTGTGCCCCTGATCAATGTCTACCTCTATGGGGTAGCCTCATTAGCATTGTTTTCCACCAAACAATTCAACAAGACTCCTCTCGGATCTTTCCAATACAATGCATCATTAAGTATACAGTACTTTAGAGTTTTCAGCTTTAAAGACCCACTCTTACTCTTTGAAACTCCAAGAGGAGGATTCAAATGCTGAAGTACATAAAGAATGATTGAATACCAAGGGTATGAAATGAAAATAAGTGATATTTGAGGTG
The DNA here is from genome assembly GCA_034641835.2 of Pinus albicaulis. NCBI lineage: Eukaryota > Viridiplantae > Streptophyta > Pinopsida > Pinales > Pinaceae > Pinus > Pinus albicaulis. The sequence goes on from JAXQQM020072984.1 coordinate 117,451, forward strand.
TGGAATCAACTACTTCTGTGTCAGATACTACAATGATAATATTGATATCAATAACATGAAAATTGTATTATGCCATGAGCTACGGAAAACCTTGTCCCTTGATCAACTTTGTGGGTTTAATCTTGAGATCATACTCCAACATTGCAGCAATCCATTTTTATCACCTACCTTCAAGATGAGGCTGTAGCAAAACATCTTTGATTACTGTGTTTGGAACATAAGAAACAACATGCGAGTGAAGAACGTATACCTGGAAATACTTCAAAGCTTTCACAAGTATCTGGGCCTATTTTTTAATCATGTTATATCTCAGTGCCACATCTCTTATAGTTTTATTGAAAAATTCTATTATATTTTCTGTTCTCAAATCCTTCTTCTATTTTAGGAAAACATCCAACGTGTTCTCAAAAGAAAATGAAAATATAATGAAATCCATGGTATAATCAGGGCTGATCAAAATTGGTGCACAGGGCAAAGAAACTTGACTAAATTTAATGACTTATTACCATTTTTAGACCACTTTACCTCATTTTCCTTCTTTAGCCTATTGTCTATCTCCCATAGACGGTCAGTGTGGTTAGGAATGAGCCATCACAAAAAATTAATTACCATTGAAGGACTCGGTTTCCTTCTTATTCATCGGTAAATCTAACTGTTGGATGGCTTCAATTCTTGTAGGGTCCATTCGGATACCATATTTTTATATGATATGGATGTTTGGTCAATTTAGTGTGTCCTAAATTGCTACATTAATATATCAATCCGGGATTCGTAAGCTGATGAAGTGTGGCACACTATATGTGCAAGATAACCTATCTCTTACTTTTTGTCGTTTTTGGATTTTTATGAAATTTTAAAAGACAAGTATGGAGACAAATATTCAAGACAATGATGTCCTTCTAATGATTTTCCAAACTTCAAAAGAATTTTAAAACACACAATGAAAAAATTAATTCTTCAAAGAAAATGAAATTGCATCACTATTCTAGTCAAACAACAGTGAACTACTGATCATGAAACTCATTATCCTTGCTGCTGTCCAAATACAAAAGAAACCATGCTTAAAGAAATCCAAGAATTGCAACAAAGTAAATCTAAATCAAATTACATCAACTTATATTCTGATCCCTCACCATTAGTCCAGCTATGGCTTTCGGAGGTAACCATAAACAACTTGAACAACCTGATATCTAGTTTGCAGAAAAAGAAACTAATATCAAACTACACACTCATACTTCAATCCCTCACCATTAGTCCAGCTATGGCTTTCGGAGGTAACTGAAAATGACATGAGAAATTTAATATTTCTAACTTGCAAAAAGTAAACTAATATCAAACTACACACTCATACTTCAATCCCTCACCATTAGTCCAGCTATGGCTTTCGGAGGTAACTGAAAATGACATGAGCAATTTAATATTTCTAACTTGCAGAAAGTAAACTAATATAAAACTACACACTCATACTTCAATCCCTCACCATTAGTCCAGCTATGGTTTTCGGAGGTAACTGAAAATGACATGAGCAATTTAATATATCTAAATATAACTACTGAAGCAAATGTGCAAGACTGAAATAAACAAACATGAAACTCATTATCCTTGCTGTTGTCCAAATACAAAAGAAACTATGCTTAAAGAAATCCAAGAATTGCAACAAAGTAAATCTAAATCAAATTACATCAACTTATATTCTGATCCTTAGTCCAGCTATGGCTTTCGGAGGTAACCATAAACAACTTGAGCAACCTGATATCTAATTTACAGAAAAAGAAACTAATATCAAACTACACACTCATACTTCAATCCCTCACCATTAGTCCAGCTATGGCTTTCGGAGGTAACTGAAAATGACATGAGCAATTTAATATTTCTAACTTGCAGAAAGTAAACTAATATCAAACTACACACTCATACTTCAATCCCTCACCATTAGTCCATCTATGGCTTTCGGAGGTAACTGAAAATGACATGAGCAATTTAATATTTCTAACTTGCAGAAAGTAAACTAATATCAAACTACACACTCATACTTCAATCCCTCACCATTAGTCCAGCTATGGTTTTCGGAGGTAATTGAAAATGACATGAGCAATTTAATATATCTAAATCTAACTACTGAAGCAAATGTGCAAGACTGAAATAAACAAACAGTTCTGGAATTAAACAAAAACTAAGAAAAGTAAATTAGCGGAAGGACAATATTGATTCCATGTCATTAGTCATTATAAAAAGATGTGCAAGTGCCCGGGCTACCTATTGTAATCTGAAACAAGAACACTGATCAGTTAACCACAACATAAAACATGAAATATTATGGACAGAAGTAAAATGTAAAGCATGAAAGATTATGAACAGAGATGAAGCATAAATACCATGAAAGATGCAATGTATAAACACGTGAATGACTTATGGCACAATGAACTTAAAGAAATAAAACAAGAAACTATATAGTAATGCACAAAACCTCAGCGTGTGCAGGGGCCCTCTGCACTAGCCTCGGGCAACAGCCTTCAAATACGAATTACGCTTGGAAACATAGTCTTCTTATATATTAAAATGCAGTCATAACAGAGAAATGATATTACAGCACAGTGGCAACGCAATTACATTACAGAGCTATATGGAGGCTAACTATTATGCGTATGAAAACACGTTATTTATAACAAAGGTGATATAACTAATTCCCTAAAGTTTGTGCTGATAGAGACACGTGAACCATCACGTCCAGAGATCCAGCATCATGGCCGCGGTGAGGAGTAAATATATGAAGAGTGGATGTTGGATTCGGCTTATGGAGCTGTGTACAGGTGTTGATGTGTCTCCCGTAAATTAGAAACGTTCATACAAATCTTCACGTGATGAGAAACAGAGTCCTATCACCGTGGGACTCTACGGTTGACTTCCACTTGGCCACCTTTGACCACAACCTCCTTAGGTGAATTTGCCCGAGCCAATAGGACACGATCCATGTCCAAATCATTTCTGACTTGCCCATGTGGCTCGAATTGCCTGAAGACACCTGCAACATAGACTTTCACAAAATGGCTGCGGAAAGTTGCAGCAGCTGCGGAAAGTGGCAAGATTCCGCAGCTAAATGAGCAAAAATCTAAATCAAATAGCAGACACAAAACATAGTTAAAAACCATTTTAGATGCTCTTTTACAATTAATATGCAATGATATTGACGACTTAGAAGGTTCAGGTGAATGAAAAAGTTCTAGAAAGGTATATAGGAAAGATGCAGATTTGAGACTCAACAGTTATCTTCCTCGGCAAGAATCTGCATAGTAGAATCTCCCCATAATTGCTGGTAAAATGATTCCCGATTAAGCGGTTTGTGGTAAAGTCATACTCGATGACCATTTTCTTTGAAAGAATGTCCAAATCCATCAATGGTAGTTAACGTAATGGTGTCATTGTCATGCACTTTCTATATCTCATAAGGTCCAAGCCATCGTGTCTGGAGTTTTCCGAGGAAATCCTGAAGCCTGGAGTCATATAGGAGTGCCCAATCTCCTTCGTGGAAGATTTTCTTTTTAATGAGGGCATCATGCCATTTTGCTCTCCGTTGTTGAATTAATGTAGTGTGCTGGAGGGAAGAGAGCCTAATTTCATTTAACTCATTGATTTTCTATAATCTGCTGACCTGGGCCTCATTTAAATTCAAACCCACCTACTAGGCTGTTCTTAATGTTTGAATTTCAAATTCTATTGGAAAGATGAGTTCTTTTCCAAATATTAATTGATATGGTGAATACCTAATGGTATTTCTCCATGTTGTTTGGTATGCCCAAAAGGCTTCAAGAAATCTTGAAGCCCAGTCACATCTATGTGATGCAACTATTTTTGTAAGTATTGCTTCTATCACCTTATTCGTGCTCTTTACTTGGCCATTTTCCTGTGGGTGGTATGGGGTTGTAATTTTGTGTTGAATGTGGTAATTTTTTAATGTTGCAACAATTTTATTACCTACAAATTACGGTCCTCCATCTGTAATTATGTCCCTTGGGAGGCCATATCACACAAATATTTGGAAAAGGAACTGTATTACAGAGTCCTCTATAGCTCTTGGAAGTGCCTCTTCTTCAACCCATTTAGTAACATACTCTGTTGCAACTAGTATGTATGTTTTCTAATTTGATGGTGGGTTAATAGGACCAAAAAAATCAAGGGCCCAACGCTCAAATGGCTTGATTACTAAATGTGGATTCAAAGGCATTTCATCGGACTGTCGAGGGTGTCCTGCCCTTTGGAAACTATCACAGGCTTGTACAAACTTCTTAGCATCTTTAAAAATTGTAGGCCAATAATAGCCTGTTTGTAAAACCTTGTGACCATTCCTACGATCTATCAAATGTCTGCCACATGGCCCATCATGGCGTGCTTTCAGGATGTCAAATATTTCGTCTTCTTGGATGCATCTTTTGATGTGCATATCTGCTCTTGTATGAAATATGTAGCCCCAAATCCAAGAGAATCAGGTACTACATTGTACTATATGTTTTCGTTCATTGGGTGTTAGATGCTTAGGTAATTTACCTATTGCTAAATAATTTGCAACATCAGCATACCATGGGGTTCTGGTAGTAACAACAAACAAATGTTCATCTGGAAACTGATTTTCGACTACTGCTGCGTCTGTTGGTTTTGGCATTCGTGAGAGAAAATCAACTACAGGATTCTCTTTTCCAAGTTGGTCCTTTATTGTGATGTCAAATTCCTGCAACAGAATCAACCATCTTGTTACTCTACCATTTGTAACAGGTTTATTTGCCAAAAATTTTATGGTAGACTGATCTGTATATAAAACTACAGGATACCCAGTTATATAATGTCTAAATTTATTTACAGCATGTATTACAGCTAAAAATTCTTTCTCAGTCACAGTATAGTTTAATTCAGCAGGAGATAGATTCTTGATAATCTAGTAAATTGCATATGGTTTTTCATCTTCTTCTTGCCCAAGGACTACTCCAACAACTGTGTCTGAGGCATCAAATGAAATTTGGAATGACAAATCCCAATTTGGGCCCCTTAGCACTGGGGCTGTTGATACAAGCTTTTTCAGATCCTCAAAAGCATGGTCACATTTAACTAGCCAAATAAAATCAACATTCCCTGTTAGTGCGTATAGAGGTGCAGCTATTCGAGAATAATGCTCTATGAATCTTCTATAATAACCAAAAAATCCTAGAAAGCTACGTACCTCTATTTGTGTGGTAGGAGTAGGTATTAACAAAATTATCTGAATTTTAGCTGGATCTACCTGTATTCTAGCTGGTGAGATATACTGACCTAAGATGAGTCCCTCGATCATCATCATGTGACACTTCTCATGGCTTAAGTAGATTCTGGTGGCAATACACCTTTGTAGCACCTTTTCCAATGTTTCTAATGCTAGCTCAAAATCATCTCCATAAGGTTTGAAATCATCCATATATACTTCGAGCCCTTCATTTATTAAATCTCAAAAGATGCTGAGAATGGCCCTCTGAAATGTGGCAGGGGCATTGCATAGACCAAAGGGTAAAACTCTGTAAGAAAATGTTCCCCAAGGAAAGGTAAAAGTAGTCTTATCTTGGTCTTTAGGGGCAATCTGAATCTGATTGTATCCACTGAAGCCATCTAAGAAAGAAAATAATTTCTTTCCTACTAATGTATCTAATACCTGATCAATGAAAGGAAGGGGAAAATGGTCTTTCTGGGTTGCTTTGTTTAGTTCTCTGTAGTCTACACTTATCCTTCACTTTCCATTCTTCTTTGGCACCACTACTAGTGGAGAGACCCACTTGCTATCATATATTGGATAAATAAAGTTCACATCCAAAAGTTTTTGTAATTCAACTTTTACAATATCCTTAAGATGAGGGTTTAATCTTCGTTAGGGTTGGCGACTGGGTCTAGCATATTTTTTTGTATAAATGTGGTGTGTACATAACTAGGGATCAATTCCTTTCATGTCTGGGTAATCTCATGCAAAATCTCCCTTATATTTTTTAGTAGTTGGACCATCTTCTCTTCTTTTTCAGCAGTCATATTTTTGTTAATGTTTAGTGTTTTTCCTGGCTCAATTTCTATAGTTTTGCTATTGTAAATAGAAGTGGTAGGTATTGATTGATCTTGAATGTCTTTCAGGGGATCTTATTCTTCTTCATTATCAAATGCTGCCTTGATCATGTGACATTGCAAATGGGATCTGGTTTTTGGTTGGTTAATGAAACTGTTAATGATGTCATCCTCTGTTTGGTCTTTAAAGTCGAGGGCATCTTCTATGGTTAATGCTGATCTAATTTTTTCTATGTGGTATGATACAGGTTGTTTCTTTATTTTTATTATTGTTAGGCTTGGCTGGGATGGAGGGTATAAGGCTAAATTATTGACATAACTTCCTCTAGTTATAGTCATGCTGCCTTATCGGCAGCCAATGTAAGCATTAGGAGTTTCTAGCCAAGGTCTACCTAAGATTAACGGGTGTCCATCTAGTCAGTTTTTGGGGTTAATAATTAGGAAGTCGACAGGGTATTCCTAGGAGTCTACAAATACCATTGCATTATGTAGTCTGCCTTCTGGCTTGACTACCGATCAGTCAGCCAATTCCAATAAAGCTGTTGTTGGATTTAATGATATAATGCCAAGTTTTTGACAAGTGGTGGTTGTCAGGATATTGATTTTAGCTCCCAAATCAACTAAGGCATTTGGAAATTATTGTCCATTGATTTGCACCATAACTGTAGGATTTCCTGGGTCCTCATACTTTATAGGTGCTTATCTTTCTGATAGTAAGTCAGATAGAGTGCCGACTACTTGGACGGTTGGGTTAGTTGTTTTTCTCCTCTTTGGATTTCTTATACATAGTTCTTTGATGGGAATATCTTGGATAGCTTGGAGGAGTGGGATTTTTATACGCAAATTTTTCAGTTCTCCGAGAAGATCAAAATTAGGATGTTCTATTGGAGGAGATATGATTAGTCGTTCTGGGAATGGTGGAGAAGAGGTGGTTGCTTGCTCATGAGTTTGTTGTCTAACCACATTCTCCTTTTGCAATGTTTGTTCTGAAGGTAACATATTTTCAACTTGAACATTTTTGTCTCCCTCCTATTCTATTATGCACCCAGACCTTAGTTTAAGGTCATTGCACTCCCTTAACTTGGTTTCTAGTTTTGGTGCTTCGATTATTTGAACAAATTGAACTGGCCTATTATTAGGGTTCGGGTTGGTTTGGGCTAGGAGTTGCGGTCTTAAATTGGTCTGGGGATTCTGTTGCAATGTATATGGTGCTGGCAGTGTAGGTGGAGGGAGAGGAATCGTTCCAGCTGGTTGATTCATAGATATTTTCCAGTTCAACTTCCAGGTCTGACTTTGCGAGGTGCAGGGGGACCATTGTGTTGGATATGTATTATTTTTCCAAAATGGTGGACAGTAAGGAAAGTTTGGCCAATTGGTTTGATTTGTTTTATTTGGCCATGACGGTGTAGGAAATGGCTGCTGTGACCAACTAGGGAAGGGTGGTTTATTTTGCAACATTCCATTATATTGTTGAGCATTATACTGAGGAGACTGAAAATAAGAGGATGGATCAATGGGCATACCTGTTTGTCGTGGCTTCCATTGACGACGCTGATTGAGTAGGTATACCATTTCTCTTTCTTCTTCTGCTTCTTTGTAGACTGCTTTCAATCCTGGGAGTGAGGGGAAACTTTCTGTGGAGTGATCTTTCATGCAGATGGAGCAGACTTGGACTGTATCCAGCAGGATCTCTTTATGGCTATGTTTCTTTCTGCATCTTGGGTAGAATATTGCCAAATTTTGTTCTTCTTCTGCTTGCTTTTTTTTAGCTTGCATGATATCGAGATGTGTTGTGAGAGTCCCTAGAATATCAGTTTTGAAATATTCTAGTAGATTGCCAATTTATGTGTGGGTTATACCTCCACCGGAGGTCTTGCTATCCCTTGTGATCACGTCACGTTCTACTGGTTTTAGTCTTTTGCGGCCTCTCAAACTCCTGATACATAAATTAATAATGTTAGCAAAATTTTCCTGATATATGTCACCTTTGCCCATGATGTTTAATGTTTCAACCCATTGTTCCTTCATCCCTTTAATTAATTTAGTTTTTAACACATTATCAGGTAAGGGTAAAGATGCATAAGGTGATCTCTGGAGGTTGTATTGAAAGCGTTCTACATATTCCTCCAATGTTTCATTAGGTTTTGTTGTCATCTGAAATATTTCATCCTTTAATTCCCTGGACCTACAATAATCCTAACATTTCTTTAGAAAAGCAGCTTTCATCTAATCCCAGTCATTTATAACACCTCCACCTAACCCCATAAACCATCATAGAGTTGCCCCTTTTAATGTGGAGGGGAATAATTTTAGCTTTTGGGGATTGGTGGTATAGTCATACCCCCTGCATAATACATCAAATTCAAAAAGAAATGCATCTGGATATTTCGATGTTAAGCCATGGAATGTAGGAATATGCTGGAGAGGAATGGCCTTCATAGGTGCATTAACTGCAGTGTCCATAATGGGATATTGCAGTGTGGAAGTTTGGGGTGGTTGTTGGTTCTGGGCCATTTGATCAAATATGTGCCAATATCCTTCTGGGATCTCTAGGGAAGTATTCCTAGGCTGACTAGAAGGAGTATGGATGACCTTAACAGCACTTCCTTGGTCTGGGATATTGAGTGTCCCCTGCTAAAATATTATCCAAGGGGATTTTGGTTCTTCAAGTTCTTCAGCTTTGTTTTGGATGATTTTGACAGCACTTCCCTTATCCGGGCTACTTAGTGTTTGAATTACTGTTGAGTCTCAAATCTGCATCTTTCTTATACACCTTTCTAGACCTTTTTCATTCACCTGGACCTTCTAAGTCATCAATATCATTGCATATTAATTGTAAAAGAGCATTTAAAATGGTTTTTAACTATGTTTTGTGTATGCTGTTTGATTTATATTTTTGCTCATTTAGCTGCGGAATCTTGTCACTTTCCGCAGCTGCTGCAACTTTCCGCAACCATTTTTTTAAAGTCTATATTGCAGGTGTCTTCAGGCAAATCGAGCCACATGGGCAAGTTAGAAATGACATGGACATGGATCGTGTCCTATTGGCTTAGTCGAATTCACCTAAGAAGGCTGTGGTCAAAGGTGGCCAAGTGGTGGTCAACCGTAGAGTCCCACAGTGACAGAACTCTATTTCTTGTCACGTGAAGATTTGCGTGGCCGTTTCTAAATCACCGGAGACATATCAACACCTGTAAACGGCTCCATAAGGCGAATCCAACATCCACTCTCCATAGATTTAATCCTCACGGCGGCCATAATGCTAGATCCCTGGACGTGATGGTTCACGTGTCTTCTATCAGCGCAGACTTTAGGGAATTAGTTATATCTCCCTCTGTTATAAATAATGCGTTCTCATACGCATAATAGTTAGATCTTCTTTAGCACTGTAATGTAATTGAGTCGCCATTGTGCTGTGACATTATCTCTCTGTTATGACCGCATTTTAATATATGAGAAGACTCTGTTCATAAGCGTAATTCGTATTTGAAAGCTGCTCCGCGAGGTCTGTGCAGAGGGCCCCTGCACACACTGAGGTTTTGTGTATTACTGTATAGTTTCATGCTTCATTTCTTTATGTTCATTGTGCCATAATCATTCACGTGTATATAGATTACATCTTTCATGGTACTTACATTTCATCTTTGTCCATAATCTTTCATGTTTTATATTTTACTTCTGTCCATAATCTTTTATGTTTTATGTTTTTGTTAACTGATCAGTGCTCTTGTTTCAGATTACAGTAGGCAACCCGGGCATTTGCACATCTTTTTATAATGACTAATGACATGGAATCAATATTGTCCTTCTGCTAATTTACTTTTCTTAGTTTTTGTTTAAATCCAACACTGTTTTGTTTATTTCAGTCTTGCACATTTGCTTTAGTAGTTAGATTAGATATTAAATTGCTCATGTCGTTTTCAGTTACCTCCGAAAGCCATAGCGAGACTAATGGTGAGGGATTGAAGTATGAGTGTGTAGTTTGATATTAGTTTAATTTTCTGCAAGTTAGATATTAAATTGTTCATGTCATTTTCAGTTACCTCCGAAAGCCATAGCGAGACTAATGGTGAGGGATTGAAGTATGAGTGTATAGTTTGATATTAGTTTACTTTTCTGCAAGGTAGATATTAAATTGCTCATGTCATTATCAGTTACCTCTGAAATCCATAGCGAGACTAATGGTGAGGGATTGAAGTATGAGTGTGTAATTTGATATTAGTTTGTTTTTCTGCAAATTAGATATCAGATTGCTCAAGTTGTTTATGATTACCTCCGAAAGCCATAGCGAGACTAATGGTGAGGGGTCAAAATATGAGTTGATGTAATTTGATTTTAGTTTTACTTTACTTGCAATCTTTTCTTTGAGTACAGTTTCTTTTATGTTTAGACAGCAGCAAGGGTAATGGTTTTCATGATCAATAGTTCACTGTTTGTTTTAACTAGAATAGTGGCACATTTTCATTTCCTTTTAATTTTGTCATTGTATGTTTCAAAATCCTTTTGAAGTTTGAAGTTTGGTAAATCATTATAAAGGACATCATTGCCTTGAAAAATCATAACCATACTTGTCTTTTAGAATTTCCATCTCACATTAGGAAACCAACCAAGATAAAAAGAAAAAAAAAAAAAACCAAAAACGACAAAAAGTAAGAAATAGGTTATCTTGCACATATAGTGCGCCACACTTCGTCAGCTTACGAATCCCGGATTGAAAAATTAATGTAGCAATTTAGGACACACTAAATTGACCAAACATTTTGGCGCCGTTGCCGGGGAATTGTAACTAGGTAGCTGTTGGGAAAAATACTGAGAGGGGGGGTGAATCAGTATTTACTGCATATTCAAAACTTTTACTTTTTCTTGTTTCTAAAACCCATACGCTACTTTCCTGAAACAGACTCGCGTATATACGCGGATACCCTTTATGAAACTCGCGTATACACATATATCTAATTATGTTATTAGATCTTCACTTAAATCATTCCATCATTCATTCATCAGATGTTTAATAAACAGTAAACATGAACAGTAAGAGCAGAGTAAACCATCACACAAAGCATCACACATGAACACCAGGATTTTTAGGTGGAAACCCAAGTCGGGAGAAAACCACCGCTGTCGTTTCTCAGCCTTCAATCTTTTATTATAGAGAAAACATTTTACAACATATGTGCTGGTGCAAACTTCTACCAGCATGCAGGCACCCACCTACGCTCGTTTACCAGCCTCTCCTGGAAGGGAGCTCCAACCCCCCGATCTCGTTTACCAGCCTCTCCTGGAAGGGAGCTACGACCCCCTGACTGAAGGCTACAACCCTCAGCACCAATATGAACCATGTTTCATTAATTTTCACACTGGACCCTCTTCATACATTTAAGCTCAATCATACAACCAAACTGATGCAGACAACTCAGAACAGTAGAATACAGATAGCAGCAATACAACAGAATAGATCAGTCATTTCTTACCACAGACTTCAGCAAACCCTAGTTTTCATACGCGCTTTCACTTCACTGATGTCGCGTATATACGCGCTTCCATTCACACAAACCAGCGTATACTTCTGTACATATTACAGAACCAATTTAATTGCGCATACGCGCTTTTCTTTCAGCAAAGCCGCGTATATACGCGCTTCCTATTCGGCGAACTAGCGTATGGTTCTTCAGAGATTTTAGGTCATTGCATTTCTTCAGAACAGATACTTCACACAGATTTAGCCCTTCACTTCAGACAGATGTTTGCCTCTTCATGGATCTAATCATTCCATAAACAGATCTAGAAAATACAAGCACATTTCAGATCTAGATCCCCTTCTTCATCATTGGTGCATCATACACTCAGATTTATCATTCAAGTGTAACCCTTTCCATTCAGATCTACTTCAGAGAGAAGTATTCATTCAAGCTCAGACATCTTGCACCCACACTCACTATTTGCATAATGAATTTCATCTCTTTATATAGGTTTATCCTTTTTCAATACCATGAGCCCCGTTTTCAATACCATGAGCCAAAACAATACCATGAGCCCAAAAATACATTAATTTCGATGGTATTCCTGGACGGGGTCATTTAGACGAATCATTACCCAATACAATGGGTCAATACCATGGTGGTTACCCCTGGTTTTTCACTTTTTGAGCGCTTTTGCCCCTACGCGACTTGGCACGTTATTTTCCGCGTGCATACGCGACTTCCCCTAGGCCAATCCGCGTATGCCTAGAGACATACTCTTTTTCATCATAGAATTAGCACATGCTGAAATCCTTTCTCCATTGCCTTCTGTACACACTGTAGATACATCAGATTTCTTTCATCAAGAACATATTCTATCAAGAGCAACTTCATTAAGTAAGTTTCCATCATCTTCATCAAGAGGGTTTCCTTTCAAGAACAATACTCATCATCATATTGCTAACAAACATCATTTACCAAGTCCATCATGTCAAGAATAACTTCATCAGGTGGATTGCCATCAAGGACAACACATGTCAACAGTCACATGTCTTCATCTTCATTCAGTGGGTTGCCATCAAGGACAACACTCTGCATCATATTTCCAACAGTAGCCAATTTCTTAAAAAAAACAAAACACAAAACAATAAAAAGAAGGGAAAACTTGATAACTTCTTGAAGTATGCTCTCCTCTTGCACCTAGTGTGATCTGGAGGATCAGAAAAGAGAGTTATTGGTTCAGTAATTTCTTAAGTATGCTCTCTTCTTGCACCTAGTGTGACCTGGAAGATCAGAAAGAGAATTATTAGCCCAACTTAAAAAATAAAAAAATTACATGCATAGAGCAAGAGATTCTAGGGGAAGGTTTATAGCTAAAGCCAAGAGTTCGATTTTCACAACTCCATCTTCTTCAAGGCATAGACAAGATTCACCACCATCTACCCCTAGCCTTAATATTTTTGGAATTCAAGGAGCAACTAAATTAGAGGATTCTCCTATACCACCTACTAAACCTCATTTAGAAAAGGATCATTTCTTTACTTCTACAGGAGAGTATATTGTAATCAAAGAAGTAGAATCACTTGAAGAAGAAAAGGAAGAGACTCCCTCTCATCCTCCCTTGATAGAAGAACCAGAGGACCTTGAGGACTCTAAAGAAACTATCATGGCAGAGGAAATAATAGATGGATTTGGAGGTAGAGGTAGAGGTATAGGAGGAGGAAACAATGGAGACAACAATGGTGAAGGTAATAATGGAAGAAATAGGGAAGGAGACAACTTGTTTGGATTCCCTATAGTTGATGAGGAAAATCATACAACGATGAAAAACATCTCACCATCTGTCCTCCCCAACTTTTATGGATTGCGAAGTGAGGATCCTGAAACATTTCTGTTTGAGTTTGAAGTCGTGTGCCGAACCTATGACTATATGGAAGACTCTCAAAAACTCAAACTGTTTCCTTCAACATTGAAGGGAGCCGCTTTGAAATGGTTCATGGGATTAGCCACCCAATCTATTAGGACTTGAAATGACATGAAACAAACATTTTTGGATAGATACTTGGACTATTGTATGCCCACAAATCACAAGGATGAGGTATTCAAAATGATGCAAAAAGAAGATGAAAATTTGGAAGATTTACTTGAGAGATTTCAATACAACTTAAAAAGAGCAAAGATGAGCAACTTAGATGATGAAACTTTGAAAGCCCTCATATTAAAAGCCATTAGAGATGAATGGATAGATATTTTAAAAATGATGGGGAAAGGAGACATTTCTCAACTTCCACTTCGTGACATAACAGAACTATGTGTCCATCTCTCAAGAGGAAAATCTAAAACAAGAAAAGGGCCTAGGGATCCTTCTCTTGTCAGGGCTAACAAATCTGCAACTGGATCAGTAAGTAGGGCAGAGATTGCAAATATGCTTGATGAATTCAAAACTGATATCTTAGGGAGCCTTAGTGAACAACTAGACACCCTTAAGATCCAAAACAAGCAGAAAGCAGAAACAGATGCTCTAGCCATCTTTTGTCCGAAATGCAGGAAGAAACATGCTTTAAGGGAATGTCCCTTGGATGCAAAAGTTGTAGAAACATGTATAATTTTCTCAGAGAATCATGAGATCAAGGATTGTCCTTCAATCCCTGGACTCAAAGCTGTCTTTCAAGAAGACCCAAATTCAGTAGAATCTCTCTGTTTTGTTGTAAGAAGACCTTGGCAGGGGCAACAAACTCAAGGGTTTAACAACCCTATGAATCTTCAAACCCCACCAAATTGGAATCCTTGGCAACAACCTTGGCCCCAACATCAAAATCCATATCAACCATGGGTACAAGGGATGCAAAATCCTTATGGGATATTTGCTCAATTTTATCAATATCCTCCATCTTTTCAAAATCAACAAGTTCCACAACTTCCAAACCCAAATCCACAACTTTCATTGCCATTTCCACAACAACAACCTTCTCAAAAAAATCCAAATCCTCAACTCATGCTTCCATACCAACAAAAGATAAATCAACTTCCAGCTCAGCCCTTGCCAAATCCTAACAATAAAAATCCTCAGAATACTTACATGATAGAAGGACAACAATTTCCTACCTATATGATTGTTCCTCTCAATGGTGTACAACTCAGATCTAGTATAGTTTTAGAAAAACCTTCTATAGATGTACAAGAGAAAGATACCTCTGAGGGGGACTCTCTTAAAGCCAATAAGGGTTCTGAGGAAGCATCTCTTCAAAACTCAAACATTCAAAAAGAGAAAGAAAATTTAACACCCACAACTCCTATAGTTGAGCAACCTGCATCTTCATCTACACCTCCTTTTCCTGAAAGACTACAAATTGACAAGGGAGTGGAAAAACAAATCTTGTTGCCTAACTATGATTTTCTAGATGAATTGAAGAATGTTTGTATCAAGATTCCTTTGCTACAAGCCATTCGAGAGATTCCTATTCTAGCAAAAACAATAAAGGAGTTGAGTTTCAAAAGACCAGGAAGGAAACTAAAAGACACAAGAAGAATCCACCCGGTAGGAAAGATTGCAGATATTATGATGGGAAAAATTACCATGCAGAAGTATGTAGATCCAGGAAGTCCAATTGTCAAGACACATATAAATGGGATAGAAATTCCAAACACATTGATTGACTTAGGGGCTGCTATCAACATTATGAGTAGACAAACTATGGAATAGCTAAAACTTCCTAACCTTCTTTTTACACCTACTTTACTGCAACTTGCAGATCGATCAATTATTAAACCAGATGGTGTATTAGAAGATATTTTAGTCTCCTTATATTCTTGGGAATATCCAGTATATTTTATGATTTTGACTCCCAAGAGTAATCTAGGAGGGCACCCACTTATCTTGGGAAGACCTTGGCTAGCCACAGCTGATGCTTTCATTAGTTGTAGATCTGGGGATATGTACATTTCTAATGGTAATTCGACAAAGAAATTCAATTTGTATCCTCCAACAAAAGCAATCACAGAAGTAGGAGACAATGAATGGGTCGATGATGAGGACACTATACAACCTGTCTTTACCATTTCTGAAATCAGTGAGGATAGTCAAATTCTGAACACATTAGAAAATTTTGAGACATCTTCTGAATATGACCCCACACAATTTCAGTTGGAATCTGACATAGAATATTTATCATCAAGACAAATGTCTCTTTACTCTATGGAAGAGTTTGGTAGTTCTACCATTGAGATTTTTCCAGAAAAAACATTGAATATCAACAAAAATTTGGAAAAGTCACAACAGGAAGAACTAACCAAAATCTTGCAAAAACATTCTACTGCATTTTCATGGGAGTATACTGATATGAAAGGTATTGATCCTAAGACTTGCATTCATCATATCTATATTGAGGAAAACAGTAGACCAATCAGACAACCTCAAAGAAGGACGAATCCAAATCTTAGGGAGATAGTGAAAGAAGAGCTCCAAAATTACTCAATGTAAACTTCATTTATCCAATTTCAGATAGTCGATGGGTTTCTCCTTTGGTTATAGTACCTAAAAAGAATGGTAAATGGAGGGTATGCATTGATTACAGGGAATTGAACAAAGCAACTTTGAAGGGTCACTTTCCTTTGCCTTTTATCGATCAGGTATTAGATACATTAGCAGGTAAAAAGTACTTTTCATTCTTGGATGGTTTTAGTGGCTATAATCAAATTCAGGTAGCACCTGAAGATCAAGATAACACCACATTCACATGTCCATGGGGAACTTTTGCCTATCGATTACTTCCTTTTGGGTTATGTAATGCACCTGCAACATTCCAAAGAGCAGTACTAGGAATTTTTTCTGATCTAATCCATGATTGTGTAGAGGTTTATATGGATGATTTTACAGTTTATGGTAATTCATTTGAAGAGGCATTAGAAAATTTGGAAAAAGTTCTTATAAGATTTAAAGAAACAAACCTTTCATTAAGCCATGAAAAATGCTTTATGATGTTTACTGAAGGGATTGTTTTAGGACATCATATTTCAGGAGATGGGATTAAGGTTGACAGATCAAAAGTTGAAGTCATCTCCAAGTTGCCTATTCCAAATTGTCAAAGAGATGTTAGAAGTTTTCTAGGATTTACTGGTTACTATAGAAGATTTATAGAAAACTTCACTAAAATAGCATCTCCACTCTTAAAATTTCTTACCAAAGACTGTGAATTCAAATGGGATCCTGATTGTCAATCAGCCTTTGAAACTTTGAAAACAAAAATATCTGAAGCGCCTATCTTGAGAGGACCAAATTGGAAACTCCCTTTCCATATTTCTACAGATGCTTCAGATACAGCTCTGGGAGCTGTGTTGGGTCAAAAGGATTTAGTCCCTTATGCCATTTACTATACCAGTAAAAATTTGACTCCCACTGAGTTGAACTATACTGTGACTGAAAAAGAGTTTCTAGCTGTTGTTCATGCAATCAATAAATTTAGACATTATATAACAGGCTATGAAACTTTTATTCATACTGACCATTCTGCAATTAGATATCTAATGAACAAACCTGTTACTAATGGAAGAGTGACAAGATGGCTCTTAATTTTGCAGGAATTAAATATTACTGTGTTACGGTAGCTGATTTCTTGTCTAGGATTCAGAATACTAAAGAATATTCTCCTGTAGAGGATACGTTTCCTGATGAATACTTGTTTGCAGTAACTATTAAGACTCCTTGGTATGCAGATATTGCTAACTATTTGGTCACAGGGAAACTGCCTTCACATTTATTTCCAAGTGAAAAACGAAAAATTATTCAGGAGAGTTCAAAATATTCATGGATTTCTAACGAATTGTTTAAAACAGGGCCAGATCTTGTGATCAGAAGATGTGTCAGGTGTTATCACTCAGGTTTTCGTTGAAGTTGTGGAAAAGGAAAGTATACCCGAGGTAACCACAAACCAACCTTCAGATACAGAATCTAGCCAATCTGTATCCAGAGAGGGCTCTCTCTTTAAAATTTAGCTTTGTTCTTAGAAAGTTTTAGGCTAGTTATAAGTCCAAGAGTTTTGATTTTGTTTGAATGGTGGAATTTTCCAACTAAGGGAAAGGTTGAATATTTTCAGGCCATTGCGCTATGGAGTCAAAGGATGGCTTTACTGAATTACTCTTCTACACACAAGATGGATTTGCAGAGCAAGATAGCCAAACAGAGAACAATTTCTAGAATTTAAAGTGGATGGAATGGGTTTGAAAGGATGAAAGACAGTTAAGAATCTTTCAACATGTTTCAAAAGAAAGAAAGGAAATGATTACAAATAAAGAGCAGTGAAGAATTCTTTACTATAGTAATCAAAATGTTTAAATTAGCAAAGCAAGAGCAATTAAGAATTCGTTGCTTATAACTAATTTAAAAGAAAACATTTAGAATAATCACAACTGAAATCAGAGTACAATTAAGTAAATTCTGATTTATTCTTTTATGCCAATTATTCAGAAATGGACACAATGATATTATAAACAAATATAAAACTTAAGACATAGGATAGAAAGACTTATTGAACTGCAGTTTGACACATGAATCCTGCAAAAAGTCCCGAGCTTCAAATTGTCATCCAGCAAGCCACAAATAAATTTCTCCAAAACAATTTTATTCCAAAAACATCAATGTCACAGCGAAGTAATAGAATCCAAAATACTTCCAAGAGTGAAGTATTTATACAAATTCTAAACTAAAATATCTTGAAAAAATATCAAGATTAGTTCACAAATCTCTCCAACTATTTTACATAAATAGAACTTAAGTAAAGGAAACTCAAACTAATGCATCTATTTGGCACTATTTTGTATGGATAGGTGATGAAAAAGAGGAGAATTCGAATTTGATCCAACTCTTAGTTGATGATGAGGCATCCAAGTCACTAACTACTTCCTTTTTTTGTGAATTCTGCTCCAACAATTCTGCAAACTTGGGGTCCAATGATATCTTTATATTTCTCAATCTGTAACAGATATGTAAAAATTTAAAGAGGTTATTGTATATAAATATGTTGGTGAGATAAAACTCTTTCATTTTCCTAAAATTCACCTCCAACTGTGCACAATAGGCTCTGCAAAAATATGTGTAAAACAGAGTTTTACAGAGTCTAAAAAATAGCTTGTAAAGATGTGCATGTATCTCTCATTATGAAATCACTGTGAAAAAAGTGAGATAGGTTTTTGTAGATGGGTCTCTTAGGAACAAAAACCTCCTTCAGTTTTGTATGATGTATTTTTTATTTATCACAATATTCTCTGCAAAATGATGACTTAACTGGTATTTTCTGCAAAAAGTGCTTTCCAACATCGTTTAATATTTCCAAAACCATAATAGCTGTTAGAAAAGTGAGAGAGGTTTTTGTAGATGGTCCTCTTAAGAAAATAAAACTCCTTCAGTTTCACAAAATTCATCTTGTATTGATCACAATAGTTTCTGCAAAACAATGACTAAAACATGCAATTTCTACAAAAATATTACTTCTTGTTGTGTTTTTCATCTTTTAACTTTTTGTTCTTTTGACTGTTTTACTTTCACTTTAGACAAAATTCAATGTTGGTGAAAGTATTTTCATTTCCTCTTTTTTACCATTTTAATGCCTCTATAATTACTTTTACTGTTTACCTTTGACTGCTCTGTAACTTCATTTTAACTTTCATTCTGAGTTTTACCTGATACACTTTAACTACTGATACTCTTTAACTGTTCTTTACTATCCCTGTAAATTCTCATTTCACTTTTACCATTCACTGTGCACATTTCATCATTCTAATCTCTCTCTGACTTTGTATACAAACTGTTTGTTGAATGAAGATATTGAATTAAAATCTGAGAATTTAGAGCAAACAATTTTGTCAACTAGTATTGAAATTGTTGGTCCAAATCCATATTCTGATAGTAACCTGCTAAAATCAAACAATTTGTTAATGAAATCTAGGTCTGCAGGGAGGTGATTGTAGGCTTTTTGAAAGACCTGTGGAATGAGATCAGTCTGTGAAGGTTTAACTCTTCATGAGATAAATTGGCAGATTTCTCAAGCATATCTCCTATGGACAGGGGAGTCAAGGCTTGACCAGGTTGAAAATGTAGCATCTCATTGATAGACTGAGCAGTAATTGGGAAAAGGATGTCTTGGTTTGGGGATAAAACTGCTCTTTGATTTGGGTCATAATTAGCATGACAATAATGGATAATTTCAGGAAAGATATGGACTGAGGGGAAAATGTACCTAGGAAGACCAGACTCCCATAACCCAATAATATCTGAGCCATTCAAATAATTGTCTCTGCAGCGACAATAAATTCGAAGGGGATTTTCAGTAAAATTCAAGTCCTTTATTTGAAAATCTTTGTCCACTAATGATAAGTAATCCAAATCTCTATGGGGGGCATTCAATGGAGCTACATTCAAGGCTACAGGAACTTCCATTTTTTTTTGTTCTTGTGTATTCAAAGAAACGGAAATTCAGGGGTTTTTATGAAAATGGGGCGCAAATTTGCAGATTTTGATGAGGGAAATCGGTACAATTGCAAGTTCAGGGGCACGATTTATAGTTTTCAGGATCAGGGAATGAACTTAGCAATCAAATTTAACACCGTTTCAGTGGAAAAACGAGGAAAACTTAGTTTCTTTCAGAGTTCAGAGCAAAATGGAGTAAATACCCGTTTTTAGAGGAAAAACTGTGTTTAACAGGTATCAGCTGGCAGTGGATGGACGCTGGGAAACTGGACTGGAAGTAACTTTCAGCGAAATTCAGTTGAACAGTATTTTGGCATTTGATTTTGAATTTCTTCGCACAGAGGGCACAGTCGCTTTCAACACACAGAATGATGAAAAAATGCGCGAAATTTGTTTTATTCGTAAATTCAAACGGGGCAAATATTTTATTATTTTTATGGGATGACGTCACTGGTGTACGATGGATGCGTCATGAGGAAATGGACGGTAAGCGGTATTTTCCGCACCACCTTTGCGGAAAAGCAGTTTCGGGCGGATGGGCAGCGAAGCGATTCAGAGATCGACACGTAGCATACACTATTTGAAAACCACTTTTCATTTCACGAGTTAATTCTCGGATGGGAGATGGGCAGCGGAATTTCTGCGAATCGTAGATCTCCAGGCGGATGATCTGACGATTGACATGACGCGAAATTGGTGGGGGAGTAAATGAGCGGGGGTCCGAAGTAATCAACGTTAATTAATTATTTCGGGCGGGATTTCATTGGCGGAGGGATGTGATTATTAATTAATCCAAGTGATTAATTAATCTCAATGGTTTATGAAGGATCGGGGTTACGGATGGGTTTCGGGTTTTATTTTTTCCGTTTAAAACATATAAAACGTATGTTTTAAACTCTTTTTCAATATTTTTATTATATGGTAATAAATTAATGAAATTTATTAACCATAGGGGGTAGGAATAGTTTGTAAGGATATGTTCTTAGCCAAAGGGATTTTATAATGTGGGTATTTGATTTCATCATATGGGTTTAATTAACTTTGACTAAAAACTTATAATACAAAGGATTTTTGGGATATTACATAGGAGGAGTTATATATATAGGAAAAGTTAATTTGTCTGAGGATTTAATAATTAAAGTTAAATGTTAATATGACAAAGGGACATGGAAAACTCAAAATTCTTTACACAACTAAGAAAGTGAAGATTTCTGAATCAAATTGCATTATATCAACTTCAACACTTAGATTTAGCATAGCAAGTAATTTTGAGGGACTTTATGAAATATGGCATGATTTTCCTAAGTAAAAATGGGATTTTAATTAGGAAATGATTAAGAGTGAATGAGTATAATAATGGATAACTTCAAGTACTTAGGGCTTTTCAATTATTGGGCCGAGGGTCCGGTCCCTCCAAAAGTCAAGGAAATGCCTTGAGCCCCTTTAATCTTCAAATTCCTTAGCACTTTGGGGGAAATTAGTAAAATTGTTAGGGAAAAAGTGAGAGGGGAAGTTAATAATTTTGACTTTGCCTTCTGTGAAAAACTTCCAATGTATTTTCTGCTTCAGTACTTGTGATGAAAGTAAAGGATTAAACACATTTAGCACCATCATTCATCACATGAAACTTTGCAACACCATCTACCTACCCTATCTACTTTACACTACCATTTTCTCTTCTTTATTAGGGTGCACTTAGACTGGCAAACCCTTATCAATCTTTTTTTCTTTTACAAGGCAAATCTATCTAATTCTACCCTTATTACATCCAAGGGCTCAGATTAAACTGTTGAGCACCTTTTATTAACTCTACCTATCTATTTATCTGCCAAGATTAAACTGTTTGGTCAGATATTTATTCTCTATTCTATAACATGAAATTGAAACATGAATGAGTCAAGTTTAAACAATTTGACTCTTCACAAATTGTGGCAAAATTTTGACAAGCTGCACACAATCGCTTTATTACAGAAAATGAAATAGTAGTGGCATTTGGATTTGCACACTTTCCTTGGTCTATTTTTGTTTGGGGTTCATTTCTTTCACTTTTTTGACCATTTTATTTTTCTTACCCTTTGATTTTTCTTTAGGGTATACCCTCTTTATATTTTTTTAAATTTTTTGATTTTTTAGGAATATGGAACACCTTTGTACAGGAAAAAGGTTTGAACATATTGCATAGTTCAATAAGACAATCATGAAAAATGACACCTATTGGTATAGGAGTCTAACACTGGCTCCACTTGGGGATGGATTTTCCTGGCGAAAAGTCAAAAACAGCAGGTTAGATGCCTTAAAATGTCTTCAACTGAACCATGTAATCTTCTTTTTCTGGTGGCTTTATTGTATATATGATAGTAAAACTTCTGAAGCTTAGGGCCTTCACTTCGGGCTTCAACTCCAGTAAGTTACTATCCACTCAAAACTTAAAACCTTGTTGCCCAGTTAGGAATTTTCTGCCTTTTTCTAATCCCAAACATGCATTTTCTGTGGTTGAAAATCTTGAATTGAATATAGTCCTTTTTCTACACCCTGAAATCTGATCTGAAACTAAAAAAACACATAAAAGTTTTCAAACCAACTTAATGAAAAACTAGCTGAAAATTGAAAACTAAAAAAAAAGGCTCAAAATTTTGAGCTTATTGGCACTCATCTACCTACCCAATCTACTAAAAATCTTATTGAATCAGGTAATACAAAAATGCCAATGAAGCCAATCAAGTAGCTGTAAAAATAAATGGATAACTTGATTGCTTGTGATCAAAATTGGAAGTGTATTATGATCATGTGCCTTTATAATCAATGATAAGATGTGAAATGACCACTTTTGATGTATTTGATCCTTATAGAGAAAACATGTTTGCAAATTTGGGCTCAAAATATTCTCCATATAATCTGATATAGGATCAATAAAAGCATGATGTATGTTATTTACTTCTAGGCCTTCAATGACTAATTGTTCAATTGAATTATGAATATTAGACCATGAACTTATTTCTTCAGTATTTTGTTTGAAAGAATAATCATCTTCAATATGCAAGTCAAAAGATAGTACAATTTCCTCTTGCTTTGGAGAAGGAAGATTTTCAAA
Organism: Pinus albicaulis; assembly: GCA_034641835.2. Classification (NCBI taxonomy): domain Eukaryota; kingdom Viridiplantae; phylum Streptophyta; class Pinopsida; order Pinales; family Pinaceae; genus Pinus; species Pinus albicaulis. Next base: position 140,531 of record JAXQQM020072984.1, read on the forward strand.
GAATTCTTTAGGATTTCGGAAATTGTATGACTGAATTTGAGAATGCAAAAGTTTGATTTCATTTTCATAATTTTTAGAAATTATATCAAGAAGCCATTTTTTAACTTTAAGAGAACATTTTCTTGATTTAAAAAGAAGAAAGAGAGCTCTTAGAAAATCCTCATCAAACTGAAGTTTTGATAACTCATCCTTGAATTCATTTAAAATTTCATCAAATGAAAGATTTTCCACAAACCCTGTCATCCAGTATCACTATTAATGCTTTGGAATATGGATTATTTGGTTGTGGAATTGCTCTGAAACTTGAAGCTCTGGATCTCTGATCAATAGTGTATTGATTGGAAAATGATATCAAAAGAGTCAGAAGAATGATGCTCAAATGTGCATGGAGATTTTATATTTACAATTTTTAAAAGAGATAAATTAAAAACTACTCTAAGATCTTCTCTAAAATATAATATACATTGGAAAACTCTATCAATTTAGAAAGAACATAATGCCTTGGATAACAATCCAAGTTGAAAGCCTGATCTTTCCATATTGTTCTTCCAGGTTCATTCCTCCAGTGGAGTCTTGATTGTGAAATTGATTTGGAGTCGCCAGGTGGATGATTTTAACCTTTGTGTGTCTGATCCCTGTCCACCATCATAGATCAGATCTAAACCTGTAAAACAATTCTGAAGAAAAATTTAGTTCTTTAGGAAACCAAATTTTGAGTATTTTATGATTATTTTATTTTTTATGAATTTTCAAAACAACTTCTATGATTTCTTTAAGAGGCTTTAGATATGAGATTTAAACTTTCTTAAAGATTTATTGAACTAGAGAGTCTGATTGAATGTTTGAAACTAAAGTTCAGTTATTAATCTAAACCATAGATAGACTGAAGCAGCATTTATTTACTATGCAATTGCAGAGCAAAAGCATTTCAAAGGCTACCTGGCTGATCTTCAGACTCTTTCTGTAGCTTATAAGCAAACAATAGTAATAATAAAAATGATTCAGATTCCCCAGTATGGTCGCCACTATGTTATCACTCAGGTTTTCCTTGAAGTTGTGGAAAAGGAAAGTATACCCGAGGTAACCACAAACCAACCTTCAGATACAGAATCTAGCCAATCTGTATCCAGAGAGGGCTCTCTCTTTAAAATTTAGCTTTGTTCTTAGAAAGTTTTAGGCTAGTTATAAGTCCAAGAAATTTGGTTGGAAATGGTGGAATTCGCCAACTAAGGGCAAGGTTGAATATTTTCAGGCCATTGGGCTATGGAGTCAAAGGATGGCTTTATTGGATTACTATTCTACACACAAGATGGCTTTGCAGGGCAAGATAGCCAAACTGAGAACAATTTTTAGAATTTAAAGTGAATGGAATGGGTTTGAAGGGATGAAAGGCAGTTAAGAATCTTTCAACATGTTCAAAAGAAAGAAATGAAATGATTACAAATAAAGAGCAGTGAATAATTCTTTACTATAGTAATCAAAATGTTTAAATTAGCGAAGCAAGAGCAATTAAGAATTCGTTGCTTATAACCAATTTAGAGGAAAACATTAAGAATAATCACAACTGAAATCAGAGTACAATTAAGTAAATTCTGATTTATTCTTTTATTTCAATTATTCAGAAATGGACACAATGATATTATAAACAGATATAGAACTTAAGACATAGGATAGAAAGACTTATTGAACTGCAATCCGACACATGAATCCTGCAAAAAGTCCTGAGCTTCAAATTGTCATCCAGCAAGCCACAAATATATTTCTCCAAAACACTTTTATTCCAAAAACATCAATGTCACAGCGAAGTAGTAGAATCCACCCAAAATACTTCCAAGAGTGAAGTATTTATACAAATTCTAAACTAAAATATCTTGAAAAAAATATCAAAATTAGTTCACAAATCTCTCCAACTATTTTACATAAATAGAACTTAAGTAAAGGACACTCAAAATAATGCATCTATTTGGCACTATTTTGTATGGATAGGTGATGAAAAAGAGGAGAATTCGAATTTGATCCAACTCTTAGTTGATGATGAGGCATCCAAGTCACTAACTGCTTCCTTTTTTTGTGAATTCTGCTCCAACAATTCTGCAAACTTGGGGTCCAATGATATCTTTATATTTCTCAATCCGTAACAGATATGTAAAAAGTGAAAGAGGTTATTGTATATAAATATGTTGGTGAGATAAACCTCTTTCATTTTCCTAAAATTAACCTCCATATGTGCACAATAGGATCTGCAAAAATATGTGTAAAACATAGTTTTTACAGAGTCTGAAAAATAGCTTGTAAAGATGTGCATGTATCTCTCATTCTGAAATCACTGTGAAAAAAGTGAGATAGGTTTTTGTAGATGGGTCTCTTAGGAACAACAACCTCCTTCAATTTTGTATGATTTATTTTGTATTTATCACAATATTCTCTGCAAAATGATGACTTAACTGGTATTTTCTGCAAAAAGTGCTTTCCAACATCGTTTAATATTTCCAAAACCATAATAGCTGTTAGAAAAGTGAGAGAGGTTTTTGTAGATGGTCCTCTTAAGAACATAAAACTCCTTAAGTTTTACAAAATTCATCTTGGATTGATCACAATAGTTTCTGCAAAACAATGACTAAAACATGCAATTTCTGCAAAAATATTACTTCTTGTTGTGTTTTTCATCTTTTCACTTTTTGTTCTTTTGACTGTTTTACTTTCACTTTAGACAAACTTCAATGTTGGTGAAAGTATTTTAATTTCCTCTTTTTTACCATTTTAATGCCTCTGCAATTACTTTTACTGTTTACCTTTGACTGCTCTGTAACTTCATTTTAACTTTCATTCTGAGTTTTACCTGATACACTTTAACCACTGATACTCTTTAACTGTTCTTTACTATCCCTGTAAATTCTCATTTCACTTTTACCATTCACTGTGCACATTTCATCATTCTAATCTCTCTCTGACTTTGTATACAAACTGTTTGTTGAATGAAGATATTGAATTAAAATTTGAGAATTTGGAGCAAACAATTTTGCAACTAGTATTGAAATTGTTGGTCCAAATCCATATTCTGATAGTAACCTGCTAAAATCAAACAATTTGTTAATGAAATCTAGGTCTGCAGGGAGGTGATTGTAGGATTTTTGAAAGACCTGTGGAATGAGATCAGTCTGTGAAGGTTTAATTCTTCATGAAATAAATTGGCAGATTTCTCAAGCATATCTCTTATGGACAGGGGATTCAAGGCTTGACCAGGTTGAAATTGAAGCATTTCATTAATAGACTGAGCAGATATGGGAAATAGGACAGTTTGGCTTGGGGATAAAACTGCTTGTTGATTGGGATCATAGTTTGCATGGAAGAAATGGATGATTTCAGGAAAAATACGGACTGCTAGGAGAAAGTACAGGGAAAGATTAGATTCCCATAACCCAATCGTATCCAAGCCATTCAAATAATTGTCTCTGCAGCGACAAAAAATTCGAAGAGGGCTTTTCAGTAAACTTCAAGTCCTTTATTTGAAAATCTTTGTCCACTAATGATAAGTAATTCAAATCTCTATGTGGGGCATTCAATGGAGCTACATTCAAGGCTACAGGAACTTCCATTTTGGTTCTTGTGTATTCAAAGTGGAAATTTCGGGGGTTTTTCACGGAAACGGGCACAATTTCAGTTTTGAAGATGAAATTTACAGCTTTCTGTGGACGCAATTGAAATTCTGAGGAAAGGGAAGACTAAAAATACTCTGTAACATTTCTTTTGTATAGAATTTTAAACGAACGGCATGATTTCACAGAGTTTGAAACGGGAAATGATGTAAATACCTGTTTTCAAAAGGAAAACTGTGTTTAACAGGTACTGATGGACGACGGATGGACGCTTGAATACTGGAATGATGGGGGTCTTCAGTAAATTCTGTTAATGGCAGTTTAACAGTCGATTTTCAAATTTTCAGTGTGGAGGGCGCAATCGCTTTCAACATACAGAATGAGGAAAAAATGCGCGAAATTTGTTTTATTTGGAAAGTCAAAGGAATTTTTTATTATTTTTTTAAGATGACGTCACTTGCGTACGACACGACACGTTGTGAGAAATGGGTGGTAAGCGGTAAATCCCGCACTGCTTTTGGGAGCAGGCGATTTTCCGCGACTTGGCAGCGATTCCACTAGTTGAATGACACGTGGTAGGGACACTATTTGGAAACCGCTCCCATTTCGCACGTTAATTGTCAGACAAGGGATGGGCAGCGGAATGTTTGTGGGCCGTAGATCTCCAGGCGGATGATCCGACGATTGACATGATGCGAAGTTGGCAGGGGAGTAAATGAGCGGGGGTCCGAAGTAATCAATCGTTAATTAATTATTTCGGGCAGGATTTCATTGGCGGAGGGATGTGATTATTAATTAATCCAAGTGATTAATTAATATCAATGGTTTATGAAGGGTCGGGGTTACGGATGGGTTTCGGGTTTTATTTTTTCTGTTTAAAACATATAAAACGTATGTTTTAAACTCTTTTTCAATATTTTTATTATATGGTAATAAACCGATGTGATTTGTTTACCATAGGGGCGGGGATAATTATATAATGATAATTTTTAACCAAAGGGAGTATATATCGGGTTTTTTGTTTAAACAACTAGGGAATAAATACTTTGGTTAAAAATCATAATAAGTGGGTTTTTTGGATATTATAAAAGGGATTTATATATAATAGGATAAGGTATTTCCACTAAGGAGTTAATATATAAAGTTAGAAATTAACATGAAAAATGAGAGAAAGTGCTAAGTATAAAACACCATAATAATGTATTTAACTTATGCTTTGCGTGAAATGGATTTTTTATGGATCATTGCATGTTTTTCCTAAGTAAAATGGGATTTTTCTTAGGAAAATATTTTTATGAATGAATGAGTATGATGATGAATATTTTTAAATACTAAGGTTTTTTCCAATCATTGGGCCGAGGGTCCGGTCCCTCCAAAAGTCAAGGAAATGCCTTGAGCCCCTTTAATCTTCAAATTCCTTAGCACTTAGGGGAAATTAGTAAAACTCTTAGGGAGAAAGTGATGTGGGAAGTTAATGATTTTGACTTTGCTTTCTGTGAATTTTCCAATGTATTTTCTGCTTCGGTACTTGTGATGAAAGTAAAGGATTAAACATATTTAGCACCATCATTCATCACATGAAACTTTGCAACACCATCTACCTACCCTATCTACTTTACACTACCATTTTCTCTTCTTTATTAGGGTGCACTTAGACTGGCAAACCCTTATAAATCTTCTTTTCTTTTACAAGGCAAATCTATCTAATTCTACCCTTATTACATCCAAGGGCTCAGATTAAACTGTTGAGCACCTTTTATTAACTCTACCTATCTACTTATCTGCCAAGATTAAACTGTTTGGTCAGATATTTATTCTCTATTCTACAACATGAAATTGAAACATGAATGAGTCAAGTTTAAACAATTTGACTCTTCATAAATTGTGGCAAAGTTTAACAAGCTGCACACAATTACTTATTTACAAAAAATGAAATAGTAGTGGCATTTGGATTTGCACACTTTCCTTGGTCTATTTTTGTTTGGGGTTCATTTCTTTCACTTTTTTGACCATTTTATTTTTCTTACCCTTTGATTTTTCTTTAGGGTATACCCTCTTTATATTTTTTTAAATTTTTTGATTTTTTAGGAATATGGAACACCTTTGTACAGGAAAAAGGTTTGAACATATTGCATAGTTCAATAAGACAATCATGAAAAATGACACCTATTGGTATAGGAGTCTAACATCAGGGAAGATGAAATGCCTGATATTCTTAAGGCATGTCATGATGAACCATGCGGCGGACACTTTGCAGACAAAAGGACAGTCTATAAAATCTTCTCTTTAGGATTTTATTGGCCTTCCCTCTTCAAAGATGCAAAAAAATATGTCAAAAGGTGTGACAGCTGCCAAAGTGTAGGGAAACCTACCCTTTCAAATGAAATGCCATTGCAACCACAGGTACTCATTGAACCCTTTGAAAAATGGGCTTTAGATTTCATTGGACCTATTAATCCACCATCTAAGCAAAATAAGTATATATTGGTTTGTACTGATTATGTTACTAAATGGGTAGAAGCCAATGCATTAGTGTCTGATACTGAAAATTCAGTTGTTAATTTTCTTTATGAGGATATTTTTACTCGCTTTGGTGTTCCAAGAGAAATTGTGACAGATGAGGGAAGCCAATTCACATCCAAATTGGTGGAGAAGTTGATGGAAGAATACAAAATCAAGCACAGAAGATCTACTCCTTACCATCCGCAAGCAAATGGTCAAGTGGAGTCTACAAACAAAGTTCTCGAAAGTATCATCACCAAAACTGTTCATCTACATAGAAGAGATTGGGCAGAAAGGCTTCCTGAAGCCTTGTGGGCCTACAGAACTACATGGAGAAATACAACATGACATTCTCCCTATGAACTTGTTTATGGGAAAGAAGTCCTGCTCCCCATTGAGTTCCAAGTCAAGACCTTCAAGATAGCAGTTCAGTTGGGGATGGATCTATCAGAAGCCCAAAAGCATAGAACGGAGCAGTTAAATGAGCTAGATGAGATCAGACAAGAGGCAATTCTAAGAACTGATCTAATTCAATATCAAAGAGCTAAATGGCATGACAAATACATCAAAGAGAAGAAGTTTCAAGAAGGAGATTGGGCATTGTTATTTGATTCCAAGTTTAAAGATTTTAAAGGAAAATTTCAGACTCATTGGCTTGGGCCATATGAGATTGACAAGATCTTTAGCAATGGAGCGGTAAGAATCAAGACCATTGATGAATTTCAAACCCCTCTTGTTGTGAATGGCCACAGATTAAAAGTCTATCATAAGCCACTCTCAAAAGAGGAATTTTTCAAAATGTTTCAAGAAAATTATGCAATCAGGCTGGTATAGAAGAATTCTTCTTCTCCACCAGCCTAGCTTTTGTTCTTTTCAGTTAAAAAATAAAAAATAAAAAATAAATTGTATAAGCCTGAAAACCAATCATTGATTGGCAGTCTTATACAAAAAATGTAGGGTGAAAATCAGGAACACCTGACACCCTATATTTTCCAAAAAAAAATCTCTCTTTCATTTCACAAGTTTTGTGACCACCCACTCCATTCCATTCCACTTCATACCATTTCACTTCATTTCATCTATTTCATTTCATTTCACCAATAAAATTTTCTTTCATGACCATTTTCATTCAGTCAGTTATCATCCGTCTATTTCCATTCACCCAAATAATAGCTATGTCAGTTTCCGCAGCTGACACCAGTTTCCGCAGCCGGAAGCAGATTCTGCAGCTACCACTCTGTTTTCAAAAGATTGTACAGTCAGATGTATTTCCACAATCATGAAATCAAATGCAGGTATGAAGAAATATTATGAAGATATGGGGCATTCAAGACATCAATGAGGAGCAACTAATTGAAGACCAATGAAAAATGGCAAGAATTCCAAGGTATGAGTAAAAATTTATTTCAAATGGCATTTAAGCACATTTTTACATAGTTATAAACCATAGCTCCATTATATTCAATGATTGTGTTGACAAACTCCGTAACCATTCCACGATCTCTATATGATCCTCCCACAATCCTTGCATTCATTTTCAAACGGTCCCATAATCAAGCCTCCGATCTTCACTCATACTCCGATACTCCACTTGTGATGATGAAACATGGTTGATTTGACTACGGCTTCTTTTAGCCGCATAAAATCCGTAGCCGTTTTATAAACGCGCTTACATTTACTCTGCAGCCACCCAAATTTAAATATTTCCGGATGCGTTCTACTCCTCATATTGTTCTATTAATCTCACAACCACATTTCTACCATGCTCACGTAACCCTTCTCTGTTCCGCTTCACCCCATTTGTTCTCTATTACGCTACAGTCTGTATACCCATTCTCTGATATCTGCCTACAGTCATCCTGCTCATTTCCGCTCATTTAGTCGTCTTACCTCCATTGAACCCTCCTCACGCAGACAAGTTTTAAAGAGCAGAAAGAAGGATGGGTCAGTTGTTGAGAGCAGAACCAGAAGGACCTAAATTCATGGAAGGATACCCTCAAGTCAGGGATATATTGAAAAAGGCAAAGTGGCTTCGGTTTATCCAAAAGTTTAGAGGCTACCATAAAGAGGTGACAAAAGCTTTTGCAAGGTCTTTCAATGGCCTGGAGGTAGAGATTGGGGACCTCAAATTTACAGTGAATGAGGCATCCATAGCAGATGCCACAGAACTTCCTCAAGAAGGTGAACGCTGGTTCAAGAACAAGAGTATTAGTGATGAAACCTGGAGAGTAATCCTACGTAACCCAGGTATGAATGTAACTATTTTTAAAAGGGGAATTCCTGTTCATGCTTTGAAAGAGGAGTGAGCTACTTTGCTGCTAGTTATTCAAAAATTTATCACCTGTGAGGGCCGTTTTGGGTCAATGTATATGTATCATACCCGATTGCTGATGAATTTTCTAGATAACCATACCCTCAATCTGCCATACTTTTTATTAAATAATTTGAAGAAGATGTCTGTGACCGTTCAGAAGCATGTAGGGGACGTAGAACCACATTTATATCACCATTGTCTTGTGAAAATTTTGATTGAAAAACAGTTAAAAGAGAAAAAGGACACATGGGAACAATTTTTTATTAGAAATTTCTTTGAAGAACCTCAAGAAATTCCTGAAAGAAGTACATCAAAAAGAAGGAGTAGGAGAAAGAGAACAAATGATGAAACTTAAAGCACTCCTACTACTACAGTTGAAAGAACTAGTAGAGAAGAGAGACTGTCGAAAAGGAGGAAGGAAGAAACCAAGGGTAAAAAGCCAATAAAATCAAAAGAGAGAAAAAGCATTGAGGCTATGCATCAAACTCCTTCTTTAGAAGAAGATCATCAAGTGTTATCTGAGAGACTAGTTCACCTTCAGGAACAATCATCTATGGCCAAAAAGAGAGGGAAAGGAAAACAAAAGCAAAAAGACAGTAGTCCATAGCGTGTAAGAAGAAGCAGCAGGCTTAAAGGGAAGTTGAGGAAAACACAAACGAAAGGACCCCATTTTATTGATTTGGGAGAAGAAACATCTGAAAAAACTCCAGCTGGCCATAGTCCATCTTATTCTCAGTCAGACATCAAACACAGTCTATCTCATTCTCAGCCAGACGTTGAACATAGTCCACCGCATTCTCAGTCAAATGCTGACATGAGTCATTTTCAGCCAGATTTTGAAGCCAATTCTCCTCCACGACATTTGGAGGACAGTCCAATGAAAACGACACCTGAGATGGACCCAAAGCAGCAAGAAGTATATGATTATATAGAATCCTTAGAAAGAGCAGCCACAGGTCCTAGCACTTCATCCACTCAGCCTCACACAGCACAAGAAGATCTAGTCCAATCATTGAAATAAGAAGTCTTTGAGTTGGAGATTTTAAATAGACACATTAAAAATGAAAATGAGGCATTAAAGGAACAAAGCAAATTGGACAAGATCATTCATGACAATACCATACTACATCTGGGGTTGTGGCAGAAAAAGAACAGGAAATTGAAGAAGAAATGCCAGAAGTTAAGTAGAGCAGTGGTTAATATCAAATTCAGATGCTTGATGAAGAAGCCCAGGATGTTAAGCACTAAGTGAAGAGGAGGAGGACCGGATGTACCTGATGAAGTGTCAAGGCATATGAATTGAAGAAGGATTATTTGTAATTTTGTATTTGCATGAGGACATGCAACACCTTCACAAAGGGGGTATGTTGAGTCTCAAATCACATCTTTCTTATACACCGTTCTAGACCTTTTCATTCACCGACCTTCTAAGTCATCAATATCATTGCATATTAATTGTAAAAGAGCATCTAAAATGGTTTTTAACTATGTTTTGTGTCTGCTATTTGATTTATATTTTTGCTCATTTAGCTGCGAAATCTTGTCACTTTCCGTAGCTGCTGCAACTTTCCGCAGCCATTTTTTTAAATTCTATATTGCAGGTGTCTTCAGGAAAATCGAACCACATGGGCAAGTTATAAATGACATGGACATGGATCGTGTCCTATTGGCTTAGTCGAATTGACCTAAGAAGGCTGTGGTCAAAGGTGGCCAAGTAGTGGTCAACCGTAGAGTCCTTACCTGACAAAATAATCCATATGTTTCTTATCACGTGAAGATTTGCGTGGCCGTTTCTAAATCACCGGAGACATATCAACAAATGTAAACGGCTCCATAAGCCAAATCCAACATCCACTCTCCATAGATTTAATCCTCACGGCGGCCATAATGCTAGATCTCTGGACGTGATGGTTCACGTGTCTTCTATCAGCGCAGACTTTAGGGAATTAGTTATATCTCCCTCTATTATAAATAATGCGTTCTCATACACATAATAGTTAGATCTTCTTTAGCTCTGTAATGTAATTGCGTCGCCATTGTGCTGTGACATTATCTCTCTGTTATGACCGCATTTTAATATATGAGAAGACTCTGTTCATAAGCGTAATTCATATTTGAAAGCTACTCCCCGAGGTCTGTGCAGAGGGCCCCTGCACACGCTGAGGTTTTGTGTATTACTGTATAGTTTCATGCTTCATTTCTTTATGTTCATTGTGCCATAATCATTCACGTGTATATAGATTACATCTTTCATGGTATTTACATTTCATCTTTGTCCATAATCTTTCATGTTTTATATTTTACTTTTGTCCATAATCTTTTATGTTTTATGTTGTTGTTAACTGATCAGTGCTCTTGTTTCAGATTACAATAGGCAGCCCGGGTATTTGCACATATTTTTATAATGACTAATGACATGGAATCAATATTTTCCTTCTGCTAATTTACTTTTCTTAGTTTTTGTTTAAATCCAGCACTGTTTTGTTTATTTCAGTCTTGCACATTTTCTTTAGTAGTTAGTTTAGATATTAGATTGCTCATGTCATTTTCAGTTACCTCCGAAAGCCATAGCGAGACTAATGGTGAGGGATTGAAGTATGAGTGTGTATTTTGATATTAGTTTACTTTTCTGCAAGTTAGATATTAAACTGTTCATGTCATTTTCAGTTACCTCCGAATGCCATAGCGAGACTAATGGTGAGGGATTGAAGTATGAGTGTATAGTTTGATATTAGTTTACTTTTCTGCAAGGTAGATATTAAATTGCTCATGTCATTATCAGTTACCTCCGAAAGCCATAGCGAGACTAATGGTGAAAGATTGAAGTATGAGTGTGTAATTTGATATTAGTTTGTTTTTCTGCAAATTAGATATCAGATTGCTCAAGTTGTTTATGATTACCTCCGAAAGCCATAGCGAGACTAATGGTGAGGGGTCAGAATATGAGTTGATGTAATTTGATTTTAGTTTTACTTTACTTGCAATCTTTTCTTTGAGTACAGTTTCTTTTATGTTTAGAAAGCAGCAAGGGTAATGGTTTTCATGATCAATAGTTCACTGTTTGTTTTAACTAGAATAGTGGCACATTTTCATTTCCTTTTAATTTTGTCATTGTATGTTTCAAAATCCTTTTGAAGTTTGAAGTTTGAAGTTTGGTAAATCATTATAAAGGACATCATTGCCTTGAACAATCATAACCATACTTGTCTTTTAGAATTTCCATCTCACATTAGGAAACCAACCAAGATAAAAAGAAAAAAGAAAAACCAAAAACGACAAAAAGTAAGAAATAGGTTATCTTGCACATATAGTGCGCCACACTTCGTCAGCTTACGAATCCCGGATTGACAAATTAATGTAGCAATTTAGGACACACTAAATGACCAAACAATTACTTCAGGAGGGGATCTTGGTTCTTCTAATTCCCTTGTTTCTCCTCCTCCTTCGCGGAGATTACTAGAGTTCCCTTCTTGTATAGAAATTGGGCGAGAATTCTCAATTTCTTGAGAATCTTTCTCAGTCTCTTCTGTTTGGTTATGCACCTCAGCAAAAGCTACAGATGGTGATTTTGTGGCCCGAAGGGAGCTAGTAGGTTGTCTAGAAGAAATTTTTCTAGGGCCTACTGATGGTTGAGATTTAGCTTTCTTAATGATATTGTCGATAAAGTTTGTTCACCCAAGGGTCACCGGTCCCTTAGGTTTTTCAAGTCTGGGAGGAATTTTGTTTTGATTAGATGTTGTAGTCATTCAAAAAAACACAAGAATTCATTCCTACCTTAAACTTCTACGCAATTCTGCCATGAAGCGGGCAAGTGAATGAGCATGTTTCTCGTTTGTTATGCAGGTTCTTACCTTCCTGTTTTAATACCCAGTTCTTCCTTAGCAGAGAAAATCAAATATACATCAATCTTTCTAAATAGCTACACTCTCCCCAGCAATAGCGCAAAAATGTTGAGGTATAAAAGGTGTCCTTTTAAATCCTATTTATCCTACATTAATTATTAATCCAGGTACGAATTTTTATCTCAAGAGTGTACTCAGTCTAAGGCAGCAATTTAATCTAAGAGTAATTCTCTCCAATTTGCAGTACAGTGTTTTCAAATACAAGAGTAAATGGATGCTTGAAAATGAAATCTAATTGTAATGAAATGAAACTTAATGCTCTAAAATCCAATCACTCACTCGGCAATCATCAGTCAAGGATGCAGTAGTAATAACTATTTCCTCTGTCAACTGATGTAAATGAAATCAAGTATAAACAACATCCTCAATCTGAGAACTTAGACAGTAATAGCCAATGTCCTTTACAGTTAATGATCTTACACTCCATAATAAAAAAACTAATTGGAAATGATAACTGAGTTGAATCAATAATGCTGCTAATGGAAATAGAATAAACACACTCTCTGCAATAACATTCTAAAGCAAACCAAATACTTACAGGAAAGGAACAAACAGTAAAGCTAGTTATTAGAAATGAACAACAAAGCTATTTAATGGAAAATGAACAGCAAATTCTAAACAACGAAGTTTTATATCTGAGAAGCATAACAATACAAGTTATAGAGGAATAAATAATCTTGTTATGTTGGAAAGGAATAGCAACGCAATTCACTCACAACTGATGCAACAAACTGATTTCATAAAACATTGAAACAGTAAGTTATAAAACATGGAAACTACGAAGCAATGCGACTAAAGGAAATGATAACTAAAGAAAACCATCACACGACAGGAATTGGAAAGTAATGGTACAGATAGCAAGTGGATCCACTAGGGCCGGGCCCTTAGCCGCTAGTGAAGCACCGCCAAACTACTCCAGTATCAAATAATGGAACGACAACCGGATTATATATTAATCATATGTAATAGAGTTTACAAGCAATCGCACTCTGTTTTAAGCAACGAAATTCGATGAGAAATCATGAAAATACAACAGGAAATATGAATAGTCATAATACATGTTTGATTTCTACAAGTGTTGTCATTTTATAACAACCAGCGGACGAAACAAGAAATACAGATAATTTTTTAGCAGCGATCCCGCAGGATCGAGATATCCTGAGGGATTCGCTCTATTTTCTATCTCCAGTTATTGTTTTCTCTTCTTGCGTTGATGCCACGTTGTCCCTTTCTTTTCCTTGACTATGCGCTCCAATTTCGACCTTCTTGTCTGGATATGGCCTTTTGTTGAATGGACAGCAGTTATCTCTGCTTTGTCTTTTTCTCCCAAATGGTGGCCTCCCACTTCATCTATTTTCTGCATATAAGAAAAGACAATCTTTAATCGATTTGCAACAATCACTAATATCCTTAATTCTATTATAATTCTTCAATATATTACCATTCTAGAATATAAAGGAGTTATGATTAAAGGAAAAATATAAATAAATACATGGAAAATTCATACCTTTTCCTATGCTCAACATGTTGGAACAATTAAAGAAAAACATAGAAATTTTCATGCAAGGAGGAGCAAGACCTGAAGACTCAAGTAACTCAACTGAAAAATATATAAGAAGAGTAAAGAGAAATAAGAGAAGGACTAGAAAGGAGTTATACATAAACACTCAAGTTGCAGGATTCAAAATTAGAGACAAAATGCTAGATCTCGGATCAAATATTAACATTCTACCACGAAAGACATGGGAATTACTGGGAAAAAAAGCTGTCATACTCACCAATACAACTCAGAATGGAAAATCAATACTACATTGTACCAAAAGGAAGGCTGGAAGAAGTTGAGGTCGATGTTGCAGGAGTAAAGACCTATACGTAATTTGAAGTAATAGATATTATGGGTGACAAGGACCCCTATCCTGCCTTGCTGGGAATAGATTGGGCCTTCTAAAATTATGCATTCATTGATTTAAAGAAGGAATTAATGATATTTGAAGATGGTGAGGTTAGAGTAGGTCAGCCATTGGACCCATATCTAGGACTCTGATACACAGATACTGTTGACAACAGAGAAGACACACAACTTATAGATCAACTCTACCAAATGACGACAGGAAGGAGAGAAGATTACATTATCCTACAATAGGAGGAACAGTGAGCTGGAGAAGGGTTCAGAGTTCTAATCTAGGATCGGAAGTAGCTTGGGATGATTGACAATAGGGAGGATATGAAATCAACACCAAAATATGCGCCAACATTCGTGGAGTCAACTGGATTGGTATAGACGTAAGAGAATATCCAACTCTTTCAAATATGCAAGTTGTGAATACATTTATTACCAAAGTGGAAGAAAAAGTACCAATAGAACATAGAGTCCCTCTCATGGACGTAGCATTACAATCCACATCAGCAAGGTTGTGGGCAACCCATTGCAACTCTCTTTTGCAATGGGAGGATATTTCCAGAGCATTAAGAATAAGATTTTATGTGGCTTCAGGACCGAAACTAGGAGAAAAGTAGCGAGGGAATTATGATCCCCTAGCAAATCTAAGAAGTTACGAGTATAAGTGGAAGAAAGAGGGATATCTAAAATCTTTATGGGTACATAACTTCACACATTTATTGGACACCATTCCACATTCTTGGTACCTAACAAAAGAGAAGAAGAGAGGAATAGGTACCTGGGAAGCGATTGAGGAAAAATTTATGCATTGTTTTTCTTTGAAGGGAGACACAAAACAAATTACATATACCCTTCAAGCAATTAAAATAATATTTTTCTTCCCAAAGCTTCAAGAGAGTGAAGAAATATCTTTACTAGAGTGGAAAGTCAAGGAGTTAGTAGCATGTAAAAGGATAGATCGGGAGATAGACGATGATGATTTAGAGAATATTCGACATCTATACATTGAAGAAAAGGAAGGGGAATAGGAGATATAATAAGAACCAACTACTGAGGGATTGCACCCGTTACCCTTGAAGAAAAAGAAGAAGAAATTTGGAAGCACAAAGAAGCCCAAGATTGCATCCATCAGAGATTATTGGGACACAGAAACAACAAAAGAAATATTTGACCTACTACAATAATATGAAGACTTATTCCCAGCTTTAGTAGCAGAGCTCAAAGTAATAAAAGGAGATATGGGGGAGATGTGCATAGTCCTCAAACCAGATGCAAGGAAATTAAATAATAGACCTTACTGCTTGAATCCGAGAGTGAAAGAAAAGGTTAAAGTAGAGATAGAGAAAATGTTGAATGCATGCTTGATTTTTCTAGTTGAGGGAACAGAATGGATCAGCCCGACTGTGATACAAAGTAAAAAGGAGAAATCAGAAGTTATATTATGTGTGGACTACAGAAATATAAATAACGCATGCATTCATGATCCAGTCCCAACTCCATTTAGTGACGAAGTTCTTGACAATGTAGTGGGAAATGAAGCATGCTCATTCACAGATGGCTTCTTAGGATATCATCAGGTGAGAATAGCAAAAAAAGACAAAATAAAAAATAATTTCACAATAGAATTGGGATCATATGCCTATCATGTCATGCCTTTTGGGCTAAACAATGCACCAACTGTGTTCTCATGGATAGTAATAACAACATTCAGAGACTATATCCATAAGTTCCTAGAAGTATATATGGATGATTGAACAATGTACAGTTTATTGAAGAACCATGAAACTCTACTCAGGATAATGTTTGATAAGTGCAAACAGCTTCAAATTTCTCTGAATCTAAAAAATTTCATCTTTATAGTACCTTTCGGAACACTTTTGGGACATGTATTCTGTAAACAAGGTGTATGTGTGGAGCCTGCGAAAGTAGCGGTAATTTTGAACATTGAAGCACCAGAGAATGTAAAACAGTTGAAGTCACTACCATGACACACCAGATACTACAGGAGCTTCATCCGCAACTACGCAAATATCACAACATCACTATAAAATTTGTTGCGGAAGTCAGAACAATTCATATGGAACGATGAATGCACTAAGGCATTGAACAAGTTGAAAGAGAAACTAGAAAGTGCACCCATATTGTCCAATCCCAATTGGGATAAACAGTTTCATGTTCACATTGATGCTTCAAAAATTTCTTTGGGAGTGTTGCTAGCACAACCAGGAGAAACCTCCATAGATCACCCATTATGCTTCACGAGCAGGAACTTGTCAACAACATAAAGGAATTACACGACAACAGAAAGAGAGGCTCTTGCTATGGTATAATCTCTACAAAAATTTCACTAATATTTATTGGGAGTGACATTCAAGTTCTTCACAAATCACTCAATGTTGAAATATCTCCTAAAAACACCTGTAATGGAAAGTAGAATCTTTAGATGGCTCCTACTATTCTAGCAATTCGCTTTTGAAGTGATAGTAAAACCGGGAAGGCTAAATGTTGGTCCTAACCATTTTTCAAGATTGGAAAATAGGGAAAATGGGGGATCCCTTGATGACCAGTTGTCAGATAATGATCTCTTCTGAGTGTAATCCATCCCAGATTATCTAGAACAAATAATGACATACTTGGCCAAAGGACAATGGCCATCAGAATACACGGAAACCTAAAAAATACATCTAGTAGTTAAAGCGACAGAATATCAACTCATAGAAGGGAAATTATATAAAATGGGCCTGGATCATATCCTTCGAAGAAGTGTCCTAGATCATAAAAGAGAATACATCTTGTGGGAATGTCACAGTGGAGTTTCGGGAGGCTATGTCGATGCAAAACCAACCACAAGGAAAATACTACATGCAGGATTATGGTGGCCCACCATGCACAAATATAGTAAGGAATATGTGAAGAAATGTGATGTATGCCAAATAATAGGGAGACCATCAGATCGGGAAGAGCTACCCCTACAAACTGTGAGGGCTATGCAGGAATTTGAGAAATGGGTTGTCGACTTCATAAGATCAATTGCACCAAAAATGCGACACTCGCAGGCAAGGTATATAATCACTGCAATTGATTACTTCACAAGATGGGCAGAGGCAACACTAGTAAGGGACTGTACAGCAGACACGACAACCTTATTTATTTTTGAGAACATCATTAGTATTTTTGGCTATCCAAGGAGCCTAACAAGTGATCAAGGCACACATTTCATTAATGCTACAATTAAAGCACTGCTAGACAACTTTATGATACAACACCACAAGAGCAGCCCATACCACCCTCAGGCGAATGGAACCATTGAGGCTTTCAAAAAAATCTTAGAGAAAGGACTAAAAAATATATGCAATGCTAACTGTGATGACTGGGATGAAATAATACCAGCCACGTTGTGGGCATACAGGACAACCATAAAGAGACTGCATAATCAAAATCCATTATAGTTAGTATATGGAAAAGAGGAAGTAATACTAGTTGAGTTTATCATACCAAGCCTCTTAATTTATTCTACAACACACATGACAGATGAGGACTCCATCTTTGCACACCTGCATGAAGTATAGGAAGTTGAAGAAGATATATTTATGGCGGATTTCCATCAATCTGTATAGAAACAATGACAAAAATCCTAGCATGACCGCCACATCAAGCAAAAAACATTCACTATTGGTGGAAAAGTACTACTCTATGACAAAAAATTCTAGAAGTTCACAAGGGAGCTCAGAATGCACTGGATGGGACCGTATTACGTCATATATATAAGAGTCTCAGGCGCGGTCAAGATAGCGCAACTAGATGGAAAAATACTTCAAGGATGGGTGAATGGCGCATGCCTGAAACCCTATCACTAGTAAGCACCACAATCCTTTTAATTTTAATAACTCTCGCACCCGAGAGGAGTCAGTAGATTAGATTCAATAACTCTCTCGCAATTGAGACGAGACATAGAATAGGTTATGCTTTAATATTTTTAGTCCATTAGAGTAGGAATCCTAAATAAGAAACCCACGAGGTCGCGCAAAAATAGTAATCACCCTGTTGCGATGTGGAGACCACATCAAAACCAATTGTGGTCGGGTGAGAGTCTAAATTGCTATATAGCCTAAGAGTGTCAACCATCATTCACTCATAATGACTTTTCATACCATTGTTAGTCCGTAAGATCACCCAAATTTAAAAAATAACAGTCGTAATTAGTAACCCCCATGCCGTAATAAAGTTACCATATTAAGCCATAATTATTACCCGTCATCTCTACCTGATTTCGAAAGCCAACATTAGCACTGTCAGAGTACACCTCATCCTAGTAACTAATCACATGATTATAGCCACGGGAAATACAGAAAGAATTAATTAGTTATGGTGTTGCATCAACATCATTCATGCTAGTAATATTACTTAACCCGCATAAAGGAGCAAAACAACAGAATGCTGAAAAATTCCAAGTTATCAAAGGAAGAAAAAGTTATAATGATAAGCCCGATTCCAACTGCAGAACTTCAGAGCAACATACTAGCAACAACAGTTCTAGTATACAACATAAGGAAGAAAATGAAAAATATGGCCACCTCAGTCATTGAGCCCGAGCTCAATGGAAGAATTCAAAGAGTGGAGTCTCTAATAGACAAATATGACAATGCCTTATTGATATATACCGACTTCATAGACCCCTACCAGTTTCCAGCAATGAAAAGGCGGGTGCACTCTTATCACTCATTTAATTGTAAAACTTTCCTTGATAGGGTCATGCAAGTCATTCACCAAATTGATGAGGTCTCCTAAGTTAATTAATGTGATGTATGAAAAATTTTGCATTTTTATGAAGCCTACCCTAAGTTTAAATTTCACCTTCATCCATTCCACTTCAGTCAAATCAATCTCAAATCATATCATTTGTCATCCCCATGCATTTAATCTCAAAAGTTCACACCTGTCAGTTTTTCAAAATTTCATAGCGATTTACAAATGAAATCCGCAGATTTCGCTACGAAATTGCATAATAGTTCCGTAGCGAATCTGTTAGCATCCTAACTGTCTTCGCTACGAAAATACATTTTTTCAGCAAAGGTTGTCAAAGCGATGTGAGGTCTTTATGATAAGTTTCAAATGTACATAGCTGTATTTAATGTAATAATGATTATTTTTGGTTTCATGTGCTATTATTAAAACCCGAGTTGTTAATTAAACTTTTAAACCTTACCCCAAACCAGCCTTTTGTCATATTACTATTTATCCTTGAATGTAAATCAATTCCTGGAGAGATGCTTCATCGCTCCAAGCAGGTTGCTGTTGAATTCAAATTCTACAGGTGTCACCAACAAGCGAGGCAACAAAGACTATAAAGCATCCATGGCTTCAAAAAAGAAAACAAACAAGGGTGGCCATTGTCTCAGGTATGAACCCATGAATCTAAAATTGTTTAATTAAGACCCTACTACTATGGAAATTTTCAGGAGGACGGGCTGCCTACAATTCTGCCAAAAGTTGCAGGGTTTCCATGCACAAGTTTCAAAGGATTTTTCCACTAATTTTATGGGAACAACATCAAAGGTTGGGATTTTTAATCTCATAGTAACACCAGAGAGCATATCACAAGCTACAGGAATCCCTAGAGGTGGTGAAGAATGGTTTAAGGGTACAAAATTTACAATGCAGGGTTGTGAGGAGTTTCTCATGTAGGAGCATAGAGGAATTTATTTAACTAATGGAATTCCCAAGAGTTATATGGAGGAAAATTATGCAAATTTGTTGATGGTCATTCAAAAATATTTCACCTGTGAGGGAAGATTCCACATGGTTTACTCTTACCATCTTAGAGTCCTTCTGCACTTTGTAGGTAAGAAATCACTTGACTTACCTTTGTTTTGATACATGAGTTTTGGAAATATGTCAGATAGAGTTCAAGTTAAATCAGAAGGCAATGAGACATCTTTGTTTCACCATGGTTTGATAAAGTTTTTAGTGTTGGAAGAATTGAGAAGGTTAAACAGAGATTGGACTTATTTTTTGTTTATAAGTGGGTATGAAATAGATGTAGTCACTCCAAAGAATGTCTTAAAACCTAGAACTACTACATCACCATCTGTCATATAAGAAGTTGAAGAAGAAATAATACCATGGAGAGAAAAAGGAAAAAAGAACATTAGTGAAGTTGTGCAACTAGTGAGCATCATATATTTATCTCCAACAGCAGAAGAATAAATTGCCATCAGGAAGAGAAAGGGAAAAGAGAATATAATGGAAAAATCATAAATTGAACTCCTCAAAGAACAATTAAAGGAAGAAGACAAAGAAATATTTAAATTGAAGTCAGAGGCACAAAAGCATAGGTCTGAAAACGTTGAATTTGACCAGATGATGAAAAGATGGGATAGTCAAATCTCAAATATTTCAAAATCTATGGACACAGCCAAAGGATTGTTGAAAATGACTAAGCCATTAAGATTGGTGGATAAACATACTAGGAAGATCAACTTACACTGAAATCTGAAAATAGATCATTAAAAGATCAAGTGGAAGACCTTCAGGAGTAGCTGGACATGATTCAAGTTGAGCTGGAGAAGAAAGGGTTGAGGATGAATGTGGTTGAAGAACGTATAGGTCAACCCATTAATGAATATTAAACTCCTAAAGACTAAAGAATTGAGTTGAAACATTTTTGATGAGGTTCATGGCTTGCAAAAAACCTAAATTTTGGCTCAGAAGATCAAACCTTGAAGAAAATCACAAAATATGAAAATTATGTTTTATTAGGCAGTTTCGTAGCATGCTCCAGGCTTGAAGGCTGAAATATGCTACAAAATTTATGAAGATGTTTTTTGGTTTTAAAAATCAGTTTTGTGAAGGATTAAGTAGGGAGGTTGCTTTTTTCTTAGCTAATTTGGCATAATAAAGGTTCTTAACCAGCAAAGGTGGCAGGGAGATGGATGAAAAGGTAGAAATTCATTCGCTACAAAACCACGCTACGAAACTGCCTAAACTGCTCTATTTTGTAGTGAAAGGCTTATGGAAGATTTTTGGAGGTTCAAACAACACATCTGCCATCTGGAGACATCCAACCTATCAGTGGGCCATCCCATCATCGAATTACTACTCAATATGGCTGTCACTCATCTAGATCAACATGAAGACCAGGACTAAAGTGGAGTTTATCTATTCCTGAAAAGTAGGATTGTGTTTCCTAAATCTAGGGGGAACTTTAAATATGTTAGTGATGGTGAAATTTTTCTCAAACATGTGATCCTTATCATGTAACTGTTTTAATGTTGAAGAAACTGAATGTAATAAATATGAAGTAGAGTCCTATTAGGAATGTAACTTTTTAAAGGTTAGATGTATTTTTTTGTTCCAAGAAGGTAGTTTTCAGTTATGTTAGGTGTCAAAGATATAGTTCAAGGATCTAGCCAGCTGGGAAAATAATTTTCAATGTAAATATGTCTATATATAGACTGAATATCGAATATCAAAGGGTTGGAGAATATTGCACCAAATTGCTACTTGTTATGATTTTCCAGTTTTAGTAATATACAGTGACATTTTACTTACAAACTTGAGATTCTAATGATGTGTTTAATCTTTTGTTGCTCTATATCTTTCATGTCTAATCACTTACAGTGAGTTTTATCTCTAATTACTCAGAACTCATGTTATCATGCTCTGACTTCCTTTAGAGGTTAAATTGCTGTGTTTTTCTTATGTTGTGTGTATGTATCATCCTTATTAAAACCTCTATTTTCCTCATCTTCCATGAGAAGAATTATTTTCACTAATTTCACTGATGTTGACTCCATATCCCAATGGTAGCAAGCCTTTCATTTTTCAACCTGCAATCAAGAAAAACCAATTCACAATTCATAGAGTTAAGCCATCTAATAGTATTTCTATTGAAAATCATAAATCCCCTTTGAGAGAGCCCTCTCAAACTAACGAGGCTAATGTTTAGTTAAAATTGGTTTGAAAGAGTTACATTAAGTTGATTGATGAGCAACCTATCAAGATCCATTTGGTGATAAAATTTTGGTGCGTCTGCCGGGAGATTGAAGACATATTTCTTGAAGATTTTGTGCAAACAGTGAAACTGAACTCTTGGAGGTAGCAAGAGCTCAGAATTTTTCGAGGCTGTAGAAACTACCTTGGTGACTCCACTACAATTCTTCATGCTTAAAGGTGGCTTCGGGAAGAATATATACAAGGAGAAATCTAGATCCTAACCCACCTACCATTGTGGATAATCCAGAGATGATTCTCAGAGGCATTGAAAGTAGCTCTTCAAAATCAGGTATTTCATCACACTCAAGATCTTTGTCCTCTGAAATTATTTGAATTCCTGAAGATAAGAAATTTGATGATAAAATTCAAGAATTGTTTTTCATGTCTAAGAGTGAAAATGAATTAACTGAGATAATTCTAGACCTGTAAAGACTAGGTATTGATACCTCAACACTAGTAACCAAAAAATAAAAAGAAGAATTCTGGGAAACAGTCACATCAGAATTACTGTTAGAGAGGGAGTCTTCTAAAAAGTTAAAGGAGTTAGACCCATTTGAATTATTTTTGAGAATAAAATACGATATACCTTTTCCTAAGTGGAGCACATTTGTATATGGATTGCAAAGACCAACTACACCACCTCCTAATAGCTCAACTTCTCCTATTTTTTTCCAAGAAATACCATAGTCCCTGTCATTATAGCTGGAAATGTTCCACCTCCACCTCCTCCTGTTGCACCTGCAAGATATTCCCCACTTGTCCTCCCAACTGTTCTTAATTCCCTCCCAAGTAAATACTCAGCTAGAATTAAAACCTGGGGGAGTGAAGAAGAAATAACAGCTGAGGAACATGTGGACCAATTCAATGATTTCATAGACAGAGAGGAAGTAGATGATGAATATGTTAAAATGAGACTATTTGCTCAAAGTTTCACTGGTGAGGTCAAAAAATTGTTTAAAACCCTAGCTCTAGCAAGCTTGTAGAAATAGAAACAATTTGAGGATAGTTTTATGAGAAAGTAGGGGAATAGAACAAACCCTGTGTAGGGCCTGACTGAATACAATAGTTTAAAAAGAGCCATAGATGAATCTCTCCAATATTTTTCTAAGAAGTTTAACAAAGTATACAATTCTATACCTGCTCATCTTAAACCTCCCATAGGAGCTGCTCAATTACGCTATGTTGAGGCGTTTGATTATGATTTCTCCATTCTGCTTAGGGAAAGAGAATTTGCTTCTCTAGAAGAAATGCAAAACGATGTTGTGAAGGAAGAAGTGAAAATGATAGCAGCTAAGAAGTCTAAGATGGAGAGAAAAAAACTAAAAGAAGATGAAAAGCCTTCCACCTCAAATGATAAGTTTGATTCTATGATGAAGACTATGGAGAAACTCATGGATAGACTTGCCCTTGGAACTGCTTCTTCACCTCCTACATAACATGATCCACAAATTAGAAATCCGCAATTTAGAATTCCTTAGAATTAGCAAAGACACTTGAAGAAAATAGAAATCAGCCTGAGCCTCAAGTGAGGCCTCCTTTTTAGCAGAATTTGACTGATGAAGAATAAAATCAACCTAAGATTCAAGAAGATACTATCCATTGCCTAGATGAAAATATGTCTGGGATGTTTCTTACCAAAGAGGAGCATGATGAGTCTGATCATGGTTTGAATAAGGGTGAGGGACAATATGACTATCTTAAGGGTTATCAACATGTTATTTTTGAGATGTAGAAGAAATACAATCTTAGAAACAGAAATGTTCCCATCACTACAAATAAAACATAGGCAAAGAAGGATGCTGCTAAAGCAGTTGAGCCTAAAAAGGACCCACCACTTCCTCCCTCTGTCAAAGAGAATGAAAAGATTACTTTTGTTTTCAGTTTGGAGAATGAGATATCTAAAATTAAGATTCTTGTTCCCTTTAGATAAATTCTCAAGGTCAATGAGTACAAAAGCAAAATTGTGAAAATGTTGAATTCTCAACCAAGAGCTTCAGATATCCTTAATATATAAGAATACCATCCTACCATCTTCTTGGGACCAATATTGGAAGATGAGAAGAATGAAGAAGTACCTCCTTTCTATGTCAGCCTTAGTATCGATGACATGACCTTACACAATTCCATGTTGGATTCGGGGGCTTCTCATAACCATATGCCTAAGGTGATTATGGAGAGGATGGGTTTTGAGATCACTAGGCCACACAATAATTTATTTTCTTTTGACTCTAAAAGAGTCCAATGCATAGGATTGATAAAAGATGTTGTTGTTGGCCTAACACAAGTTCCTGCCAAGACAGTGGTAATGGACATTGTGGTGGAAAATATTCCACCCAAGTTTGGCATTCTCTTATCCTGATCTTGGGAAGAAAAAATCAAAGGCACCATACAGATGGACTTGACATATGCCACCAATCCTGTTTTTGGTGAGCAGAGAAGATTGTACAAGGAGAGTAGGATGGCATACATGGTAAGCAGCAAGGATAAACCTCAAATTTTCCCATTTATGCTGTTGAAACTGAATTAGGATCAACAATTATTTTCAATGAGCTAACTGATGAAGGAGAAAGTGAAGGGAAAACAGAAATTCAACAAATTGAAAATCAACAAGTTGAAAATAAGGAAATTGTAGAAGAGAAAGCAGAGGGTTGGTGGATTCTACACTTTTATGGATCTTCTGGAAGATATGGGGCTGGAGCAGGCATATGGATTAATACTCTTGATGATGAAAGTAAGTTTTATTATTTCAAACTTAACTTTGACTGTACCAATAATATGGCTGAATATGAGTCTCTGTTTTTGGGTTTGGAAATTTTGAAAATATTGGGTGCCAAAAAGATATCATTGTGTGAAGATTCTGAGTTGGTAATCAAACAAGTTGAAGGATTATATCAAACTAAATATGTGGGGATGAGAGCATACAGAAATTGTATTATGGAAATGCTAGAAAATTTTCGAGAATATGCATTTATTGTGAAAACTAGGGATCAAAACTCAGTGGCTGATTCTCTAGCTATTTCTGCAAGTTTGTTTATCATCCCTACACATTCTACTGAGAATTATGAAATTGAATTTTGGCATAGGCCCGCTATCCCAGACAATATCATCCATTGTAAATTGTTTGACGATGAACAACAAGTCAGAAATTTCATAGAGTTAAAAGAGGAATTTGAAAGCACACAAGTGGATCAAAAAAACATGCTTGTTGAAACTAAGGTCAATTATAAAGTTTTGCAGCTAAAAGATAATTGTATACACAAGGGTCTTATTCCACTTGAAAACTTTTTGATCAAGATGATTTTTTCAAATCTCCTAGAATGTAGGTTGATGATGAAGAGGTAGAAACTTGTAATCTTGGTACAGTAGCAGTGCCTAAAATGATAAATCTTTCCAAGTTTCTTTCTATGGAGATGAGATAGAAATATATTGAGATGATGAAGAAGTTCATTGATGTTTTTGCATGGAGTTATGTTGATCTAAAAAATTATGATCCTACTATTATACAACATACTATTCCTACCAAAGAGAATGAGAAACATTTCAAACAAAAATTGAGAAGGATTAATCCATTTCTCATGCCTCTGATTGAGAAGGAAATTAATAAACTTTTTGATATAAAAATTATTGTTCCTATAAAATTCTCAAAATGGCTTGCTAATTTGGTACCATTCAGAAAAAATAGTGGAGAGATCAGAATTTGTATTGATTTCAGAAACTTGAACAAAACTTCCTTGAAAGACAACTACCCTCTTCCTAAGATGGATTAGATTTTGCAGAATATTTTTGGCTCTCAAAGGATGTCCATGATGGATGTTTTTTCAGGATAAAATCAAATATTGGTACACCCAGAAGATGAAGAGAAAACTATTTTTACCACACCATGGGGGACATTCATGTACGCAAAGATGCCTTTTGGTTTGATGAATGCAGGAGCGACCTTTCAAAGAGAAATGGACATTGCCTTTGCTGAGGAGAAAGATAAGTTAGTTGTAGTCCATTTTGATGACATAACTATATTTTCAAGAAGGGAGGAAGATCATTTGAAGCATCTGGAGAAAATTAGGTAGAAGTGTAGAAGATTTGATATCTCATTTAATCCCACTAATTTTTTTTTTTCTCTAACTTCTAGAAAATTTCTTGGACATATTATATCAAAGTATGGGATAAATATTGATCGAAATAGAGTTAATGCCATTCAGAAGATAGACCTTCCAAGGAACAGGAAGGATATTTAGTCCTTTCTTGGGAAAGTAAAATTTGTTAGAAGGTTCATCCCAAACTTTGCTGAAATTTTCAAAGGGATTAACAAGATGTTGAAGAAAGGAGCTGATATTAAATGGACCATTGAAGCCAGGAAATCATTTGAAGAGATTAAGAAATCCCTCACTCAAGCCCCAATGCTTATTAGTCCAAATTTTTCAAGAGAATTTATGGTTTTCACATTTTCATCTGAAAATACCATAGCCGGAGTTTTACTGTAGAAAGGACAACAAGGTACATAAAAACCAATTTCATTCTTTAGCAAAACTGTTGCTAACTCAGAGCTGAAGTACAATATTTTAGAAAAATAGGCATATGCTTTGATCAAAGCTATTAAGGATTTTATAATTTATATTTTTCACTCTCATGTCATTGCATTTGTGCCTGACACCGTGGTCAAAGAAATTTTAACACAAGATGATCCTGATGGCAAGAGAGGGAAGTGGATAGCTAATTTTCTGGAGTATGACATAGAAATCAGACCTACAAAATTGGTGAAAGGACGGGGGTTGGAAAAGTTGATGGCACAATCCAATTTTTATTGTCTTAACATGAATCTTATTTCGGAAATTTCAGAGCTGTCAGAGGAAGATGAAGAGTTGATTCCTATTGAAGAAAAGTTCATTTTATCTGAATGGTATAGAGATATTATCTTTTTCTTGCGTCATCGCAGAGCTCCTGCAGAGTTTACTAAATCAAAAGCAAGGTTTTTGAAGCTGAATTCATTAAGATACTGCATTGTAGATAAGAATTTTTACTGGAAAGATACTGGTGGGATCCTTTTAAACTGTTTGCTGGAAGAGGAATCTGAAAGGGTAATTGAAAAGTTTCATAAGGGAGATTTTGGAGGACACCACTACTGGAAGGCCATGGCAAAAAAATTCTCAGAGATGGGTGCTACTGGCCCACCATGTTCAAGGATGTTTACAAGAAGATCATTGCTTGCCATGAATGTCAAATTTTTGATGGTAAGAAAAAGCTGATTCCTTGACCTTTGATGCCAATATATGTTGAGGCGCCTTTCCAATAATGGGGGTTGGATTTTATTGGTGAAATACACCCATTATCTTCAGGACAACATCGCTGGATCTTGACAGCCACAAATTATTTCACTAAGTGGATCGAAGCAATCCCAACAAGGCATAAAAATGATTAAATCATCATTCAATTCTTAGAGAAAAATATTTTGTCCAGGTTTGGTTGTCCTATGAATATTATTAATGACAATGCACAAGATTTTAAATCCAAAAGGTTCGTTAGAATTTTTCATCGGTATCATATAACACTTGGACACTCAACTGCTTATTACCCCCAGGGTAATAGCCTTGTTGAATCTTCTAATAAAAGCATTGTGAGAATTATCGAAAAGGTACTGCAGGAAAACAAAAGATCATGGCATCTCAAGTTGAAATATGCTCTATGGACTGATAGAGTATGTACAAAGTGATATATTAGTACTTCACCTTATGAATTAGTGTATGGAGCTTAAGTAATTTTTCCCACATCCCTGGGAGTGCCTGTAATGAAATTACTGCAAGGACCTGAAGAATAGCCTAATGCCATTCAAATAAGGATAAACCAGCCTATAGATTTGCAATAAAAAAGGGAAGAGGTATACAACAACCATCAACAGTCACAAAATAGAGTAAATAAAACATTTGATAGAAAGGTCAAAGAAGAAAATTTCCAGATTCAAGATATAGTTTTAAAGTGGGAAGCTAGAATTGAGGAAAAGGGGAAAGATGGAAAGTTTGAAAACATTTGGAAGGGACCATTAATATTAGTTGCATACCATGGCAACAATACTTATCTACTTCAGGAGATGGATGTACAACTTTGTGTGAGAGGACCTGTCAATGGCATGTTTCTAAAGCACTATTCCTCCTAAATTTTACTAAATTTTCACTCCATTGTATATATTATTTTTTATTATGTTGTTGTGCTAATAAAGACATGTTGATCATAAAACTTGAGCCTGAGGAGAAGGCCATAAGAGTTTTAAGAAATCTTGGCAAATTTTAGAAGTTTATTTTCAAAAGATGGATGGCACTGGAACTACAGGTTCTTTGGTGTACCACAGGGGCACACCATCCCAAGTGGAGCCACTATGATCACTCATTTAGTCTTAAAACTTTCCTTGATAGGGTCATGCAGGTCATTCACAAGATTGATGAGGTCTCCTAAGTCAATTAATGTGATGTATGAAACTTTTTTCATTTTCATGAAGCCTGCCTTAAGTTTAAAGTTCACCTTCATCCATGCCACTTCAGTCAAATCAATCTCACATCATATCATTTGTCATCCCCATGCATCTAATATCAAAATTTGTCAGTTTTTCAAAATTTCGTAGCGATTTACAAATGAAATATGAAGATTTCGCTACGAAACTACCTAATAGTTCCGTAGTGAATATGTTAGCAACCTAATTGTCTTTGCTACGAAACTGCATTTTTCCAGCCAAGGTTGTCAGAGCAATGTGATGTGTCAGCTTATGATAATATGAGTAAAGGTTGAGGTCTTTCAAGGTCATTATTATAAGTTCCAATTGTACATAGTCGTATTTGATGTAATCATGATTATTTTTGGTTGCATCTGCTAGTATTAAAACCTGAGTTGTTAATTAACCTTTTAAACCTTACCCCAAACTAGCCTTCTGTCATATTACTGTTTATCCTTGCATGTAAATCAATTCTTGGAGAGTTTCTTCATCACTCCAAGCAGGTTTCTGTCGAATTCAAATTCTCGAGGTGTCACCAGCAAGCAAGGCAACAATGACTATAAAGCATCCATGGCTTCAAAAAGGAAAAAAAACAAGGGTGGCCATTATCTCAGGTATGAATCCATCGATCTGAAATTTCTTAATGAAGACCCTACTTCAATGGAAGTTTTTAGGACGACGGGCTTCCTACAATTCTGCCATAAGTTGCAGGGTTTCCATGCACAAGTTTCAAAGGATTTTGCCACCAATTTTACAGGAACAACATCAAAGGTTGGGATTTTGAATCTCACAGTAACACCAGAGAGCATATCACAAGCTACAAGAATCCATAGAGGTGGTGAAGAATGGTTTAAGGGTACAAAATTTACAATGCAGGGTTGTGAGGAGTTTCTCAAGCAAGAGAACAGAGGAATTGATTTAACTAATGGCATTCCCAGGAGTTATATGGAGGAAAATTATGCAAAGTTGTTGATGGAAATTCAAAAATATTTCACCTGCGAGGGAAGATTCCACATGGTTTACTCTTACCATCTCAGACTCCTTCTGTTATTTGTAGGTAAGAAATCACTTCACTTACCTTTATTTTTTTACATGAGTTTGGGAAAGATGACAAATAGAGTTAAATTTAAATTAGAAGGAACTGAGACATCTTTGTTTCACCATGGTTTGATAAAGCTGTTATTTTTGGAAGAATTGAGAAGGTTAAATAGAGATTGGAATTATTTTTTGTTTATGAGTGGGTATGAAATAGATGTAGTCACTCCAAAGAAAGTCTTAAAACCTAGAACTACTACATCACCAGCTGTAATAGAAGAAGTTGAAGAAGAAAGAAGACCATGGAGAGAAAAATGAAAAAGAAAATCAGTGAATTTGTGCATCCAGTGAGCATAATAGATATATCTCCAGCAATAGAAGAAGAAATTGTCATCAAGCAGAGAAAGGGAAAAGAGAAGATAATGGAAAAATCAGAAACTGAACTCCTCAAAGACCAACTGAAGGAAGCAGGAAAATAAATATTTGAATTGAAGTGAGAGGAAAAAAATCACACGTCTGAAAAGGTTGAATTTGATCAGATGATGAAAATATGGGATAGTCAAATCTCAAATGTTTCAAAATCTATGGATAAGGCTAAAGGATTTTTGAAAAGGACTAAGCCATTAATATTGGTGGTCAAACATATCAGGAAGATCATCTTACACATGATATCTAAAAATATATCATTAAAGGATCAAGTGGAAGACCTTCAGGAGCACCTCGAAATGATTCAAGTTGAGCTGGAGAAGAAAGGGCTGGGCATGAAAGTGGTTGAAGAACTTATAGGTCAACCCATTGTAAATGAAGATGAAACTCCTAAAGACTAAAGAATTGAGTTGAAACATTTTTGATGAGGTTCATGTCTTGTAAAGAACCTAAATTTTGGCTCAAAAGATCAAACCTTGAAGAAAATCACAAAATCTCAAAATTGTGTTTTATTAGGCAGTTTCATAGCGTGCTCTAGGCATGAAGGCTGAAATACGCTACGAAATTTCTAAAGGTGACTTTTTGATTTAAAAACTAGTTTTGTGAAGGATTAAGGAGGGTGGTTGCTTGTTTCTTATATATTTTGGCATAACAAAGGTTCTTGACCAGCAAAGGTGGCAGGGAGATGGATGAAAAGGTAGAAATTCATTCATTATGAAACCACGCTACAAAACTGCCTAAAATTATCTGTTTTGTAGCAAAATGTTTTTGGAAGATTTTTGGAGCTTCAAAAAACACATCAGCCATCTAGAATTGTAGATCTAAAATTTCTTAATTAAGACCCTACTGCTATGGAAATTTTCAGGAGGACACGCTGCCTACAATTTTTCCAGAAGTTGCAGGGTTTCCATGCACAAGTTTCATAGGATTTTGCCACTAATTTTACAGTAAAAACATCAAAGGTTGGGATTTTGAATCTCACAGTAACACCAAAGAGCATATCACAAGCTAGAGGAATCTCTAAAGGTGGTGAAGAATGGTTTAAGGGTACAAAATTTATAATGCAGGGTTGTGAGGAGTTTCTCAAGAAAGAGCACAAAGGAATTGATTTAACTAATAGCATTCACGGGAGATATATGGAGGAAAATTATGCAAAGCTGCTGATGGTCATTCAAAAATATTTCACCTGCGAGGGAAGATTCCACATGGTTTACTCTTACCATCTCAGACTCCTTCTACACTTTGTAGGTAGTAAATCACTTGACTTACCTTTTTTTTAATACATGAGTTTGGGAAATATGTCAGATAGAGTTCAAGTTAAATAAAAAGTCAATGAGACATCGTTGTTTCACCATGGTTTGATAAAATTTTTAGTGTTGGAAGAATTGAGAAAGTTAAACAGAGATTGGACTTCCTTTTTGTTTATGAGTGGGTATGAAATAGAGGTAGTCACTCCAAAAAAATTCTTAAAACCTAGAACTACTACATCACCATCTGTAATAGAAGAAGTTGAAGAATAAAGAAGACCATGGAGAGAAAAAGGAAAAAGGAAATCAATGAAGTTGTGCAGCTAGTGAGCATAATAGATTTATCTCGAGAAATAGAAGAATAAATTGTCATCGGGCAGAGAAAGGGAAAAGAGAAGATAATGGAAAAATCAGAAACTAAACTCCTCAAAGAACAACTATAGGAAGCAAACAAAGAAATATTTGAATTGAAGTTAGAGGCACAAAAGCACATGTCTAAAAAGGTTGAATTTGACCAGATGATGAAAAGATGGGATAATCAAATCTCAAATTTTTCAAAATCTATGGACACTGCCAAAGGATTGTTGAAAAGGACTAAGCCATTAAGATTGGTGGTTAACCATACCAAGAAGATCAACTTACACTTGAAATATAAAAGCAGATCATTAAAGGATCAAGTGGAAGGCCTTCAGGAGCAGCTGGACATCATTCAAGTTGAGCTAGAGAAGAAAGGGTTGAGGATGAATGTGGTTGAAGAACCTATAGGTAAATCCATTGTAAATGAAGATGAAACTCCAAAAGACTAAAGAATTGAGTTAAAATTTTTTTGATGAGGTTCATCGCTTGCAAAGAACCTAAGTTTTGGCTCAAAAGATCAAACCTTGAAGAAAATCACAAAATCTGAAAATTTTGTTTTATTAGGTAGTTTCATAGCGTGCTCTAGCCATGAAGGCCGAAATACACTACGAAATTTCTAAAGATGATTTTTTGTTTTAAAAATAATTTTTGTGAAGGATTAAGGAGGGAGATTGATTTTTTCTTATATATTTTGGCATAACAAAGGTTCTTGACCAGCAAAGGTGGCAGGGAGATGGATGAAAAGGTAGAAATTCATTCATTATGACACCACGCTACAAAACTGCCTAAACTTCTTTGTTTCGTAGTGAAATGTTTTTGGAAGATTTTTGGAGGTTCAAATAGCACATCAAACATCTGGAGACATCCAACCTGTCAGTGGGCCATCCCAGCATAGATTGACTACTGAGTATGACTGTCACTCATCCAACTCAAGATGAAGACCAAGAATTATCTATTCCTGAGAAGTAGGACTGTGTTTCCTAAATCTAGGGGGCAATTTAAATATGTTAGTGATGGTGAATGTTTCTCGAACATGTGATGGTTATCATGTAACTATTTTACTATTGAAGAAACTGGATGTAATAAATATGAAGTAGAGTTCGATTAGGAACACAACTTTTTAAATGTTAGTTGTCTTTTTCTGTTCCAAGAAAGTAGTTTTCAGTTATGTTAGGTGTAAAAGATATAGTTCAAGGATCCAGCTAGCTGGGCAGACCATTTGAAATGTAAAGAATGTCTAATTATAGACTAAACATAGAATATTAAAGGGTTGGAGAATGTTGAACAAAATTTCTACTTTTTATGTTTTTCCAGTTTCAGTAATATACAGTGACATTTTACTTCTAGACCTGAGATTCTAACGAGGTGTTTAATGTTTTGTTTCTCTATATATTTCATGTCTAATCACCTGTAGTGAGTTTTATCTCTAATTACTAAGAACTCATGTTATCATGCTCCAACTTCCTTTAGAGGTTAAATTGTTATGTTTTTCTTATGTTGTGTGTATGTATCATCCTTATTAAAAAATTTATTTGCCTCAGCTTCCATGAGAAGAATTATTGTCACTAAGTTAACTGATGTTGACTCCATAGCCCAATGGTAGCAAGCCTTTAATTTTTCCACCTACAATCAGGAAAAACCAAGTCACAATTCTTAGAGTTAGCCATCTAATAGTATTTCTATTGAAAATCATAAATCCCCTTTGAGAGAGCTCTCTCAAACTGAAGAGGCTAATATTTAGTTAAAAGTGGTTTGAAAGAGTTACATTAAGTTGATTTATGAGAAACCTATCAAGATCAATTTGGTGATAACATGTACATTCAAAATTATGCAAAGGAGGGAGGAGGTGAAGCAGCGAAGGTGCACCCAGACTTCAGAGGCATCTAGAGATCGAAAATATTACACCTCAGTAGTCTTCCAGTATTCGGGACGACTAGAGAAACAATGCAGTGCACTAAGTTCTTAATGAGAAGAATTCAAAATGGATCATTATGAATTGGGATGGAGATCCCAATTCATGCATAAGACATACATAGACTCACAACTTTATTAGCGGAAGAAAACAAAGTCTCATCGGCCTTTCAAAATATGTCCAAGAGGGCTAAGAAGATAGGAGATTATGACTATTATAGAAAGTATTAAACAAGGAGAGGGGGAAAGGGAGAAAAAATTGACCTCATCAACAACCCAGTAGTGAGATTCACATGCCACTTGATTTCTGGGAAGACAATGAGGAATTACACCAAGGGGGAATGCACCCTTGACACAATCTCAGTCATGGAGCATTGCATTTAGGGAGCACAACTGAATTGGTGCACATTCTTGTTACATGAACTATTTGAGGCTTATTAGGAGAACTACAAGCACGCCATAGGATTTATATATGGTTACCTAATCATGGCCCTCATAATGTGGAAGTGGAGTCCATCAGGAATCATACCACTTGCGGATATCACTCAGGACCAACCGATGGCGCTAAGGTACACGCCATGGAATATATCAGGGGACCCAAGCACCAAATAAGTCAATTCGGAAGATTTTGTAGCTTGGTAAACACAAATTTTCAATGTGGTCAGAAGTCAGCAAAGAATTCCAAGAAGCTTAATGGATAGATATTTCCCACAGATCTGGTTTGGGGCAACACATAACTGAACCTATGTCTGACAAAGCTGTCCTGATGAAAATACCTTCCACAAGAAGCTATTGAAGTTCCAAATAATGGAATAGGCCTTCCACATAAAATTTTCTTCATGGCCAGGCGCAGAAATGGAGATCAGAAGCAAGATTCTAGTTTACTCTTTTGATGTGATGCTCCCAAAAGTACTTCTGGGGGAGACACCAGAAGAAATAGTGCAAAGAATATCTCAATTGCAAATGTGGCCACTGCTGGACCAACTGGACACACATGTGAAAGGCTTCAATAAGGTAATAGAAACTCTCAACATTACATCTACTGTGTTTCCAACTTTTTCTTAATTTAAAACATTGAATTCTGCATCCCCGTCCACCACCACACCCATCCTTACTGCACTACTATCTACCACCTTCAAGTCCCCTTCGCTGACCACAGTCACTCCAATCCGAAAAATCAAGTCAACTAAACCCCCAGTACTAACACCTAAAGGGAAAAGAGCCCGAACCACGGGACCTGAACAAGTGGCCAATCTCACTGGAGAAGAGCAACCCCAGGCAATAGTGACGGGAATGTTAATTCAAGAAGAGCCCGAGGTCACCACCCAGACCACCTTTGCGCTACCTGTATTTGATCCATCATTAGTTCTGCACATACAAATCTCATCGCCACTCCATGTGCTCAATTCATCATCTCACACCTCATTCACATCCAAGGACCATCCCACCCACACTCCATCCACCTCTGAAAAAATTTCAAATCTGATACCACTAGGTACTCTAACAAATGTTGATATTGAGGTGGAAGTTAACTCAGGTACAGATGGAGTACTTGAGGTTGACCAAACCATAGTCGGACAAGGCACATTTTTAGAGTTATTAATCCAAGAAGGGTCCCTCCTTTCGGATACAACTCCCACCCCACCAGAGCCAAACCATTTCCAGCAATCTAATTTATTGTTGCAACAGTTCATGCCATCTATGTTGTGAAACTGGCCCCAAAAATAGAAGAAAAGAGATATCAACGCCTTAGAAATTAGCCACTTCAAGGGGGAAACCTCCAATACATTACATGAATGAACAATTCTTGGATGACACAAATGACAAAACCTCCCTTCTATAAATAGGAGTCCATGGGGCCAAAATGTAATTCTAGTGGGGCCACAATGTAATCCTAGCTAACCTAACAATAATAATTTAAGGGAACAATAATAACAATATGGGGGTTACAGGGGTACAACACTAACAATAAGGGGGGTACACTAACAACAATAAGGGACTATACTAGTAATATAAGGACCTAACATGCTCATCTCCTTCAAAAAGGTGTTTTCCTTAACGCTTGAGTAGCTTCAAGTGATTTTGTATAAATTCTCATCCTCCCATGTAGAATCTTTCGTGGGTAAGTTCTTCCATTTGATGAGATACTCTGAAATTGATCGATTTCGTAGTTGTCGAGTTCTTGTTTCCATGACTGCTTCAGGTTCCAATATGGTTTTTCCTTCCTCATCAAGTTCTGGCAATATTGTTTGAATTGGAAGTTTGTCCCCTATAACCTTCTTTAAGCATGAAACATGGAAAACTAGATGCACTCGCAAAGAAGCAGGAAGCTCCAATTTGTATGCCATAGTACCAACATTTTGCAACACCTTGTAAGGACCATAGTACTTTGGTGATAATTTATTATCCTTCTTATCTTGTTTGAGGGACATTTGTTTGTATAGTTGTAGCCATAAAAATACCTAGTCTCCCACATCAAAACTTCTCTCACTACGATTGTTACACCATTTTTTGGTCATCTAACCTATTATCATTAGATGGACCCAAATACACCATGTAAGACCAATTTTACCCTAAGTAAAATTGCTTTCACTATGTGAAATAACTTAGTAAAACACCTTTATTAAGTTGTTTATGGTCTAAACAGGAAACCCCAAAAGGAAATAATAAACAAATCTATATTTGTTTATATTTCCTCAAAGAATAATTAGTTAAACATCAATTTAATTATTATTCCAGGTCACATTTAACCCAAAACAAGTGAATTCAATTAAATAAATCCTTATTTATTTTATTATTTCCTAGGAATAAGTTATTTAATCCTTATTTAAATAATATTCCTAGTTAAATTTGACTAAATTATTTATAAATAATTAAATAAATCATTATTTATTTAATTATATTTCCACCATTTCCTTAAAATAATAAATAAATCATTTATTTATTTATTATTTATAAATAAAGGAATTGACCCAACTCAAAAATCCTTTCCCCTCCAACAAATATAATAAAATATTCCTAAAAGGTGGTTCTAGAACTTGATTAATAATATTTTATTCATGCACCAAGTTCTAGACCGCCCTAATATTTTTTTATAAATAGAAGGGTTTTCCCATTCATTGGTTACCTTTCATTGCATTAGATCACTCTAGATCTATACTCTTGGTCTGACTTTGAGTCATTATCATTGTCACATTCTTCATCATTTGTTTTGTGAGCTCCCTTTGAGTTCTATGTTTGTCTGGGTTTTCTACACCAACAACAGAGAGAAATTTTAGATCTAAAATGCTGAGGACTTTCAAGAACCCATCCCATTGAGGAGAATTGGAAACATCTTTCTTGTTTTCCTCTCAAGAGCCCCTTTATTACAAAAAATTCTTTCAAACACATTGTTCTTGTCTTGTCTATTGGATGCATGGAGAAAAACTTTATTTCTACTGCTTAATGTCTTTTTATGCATAGATATGGATTTGTGCAGCTTCATTTGGATAAACTAACTACAGATTTAAAGATGTTGGCAGCCATAATGGATGTTAGGGCTATTTTTTATGCATAGCTAAAGTGTTCTTTTTCCGACGAAATATTCAT
This sequence comes from Pinus albicaulis, assembly GCA_034641835.2. Lineage (NCBI taxonomy): Eukaryota > Viridiplantae > Streptophyta > Pinopsida > Pinales > Pinaceae > Pinus > Pinus albicaulis. The sequence goes on from JAXQQM020072984.1 coordinate 177,782, forward strand.
ACTAACAATTGGCGACTCCACTGGGGATCGAACCCAGAATCTCATGATCTGGATCCCAATAACTAAAAATCTGGGCCAACAAAGGCTCCCCTACTCTCATCAGAGGGTTCTCCGCAAACCTTAGAACCCCAAACCTAACCAATGCATGATGGACACCCTGATCCGCTTGGATTTCTAAACATAATGTACCCAGGTATCTCTCTCTCCACTTTATCCATATATCTACCATATTTGCACAAAACCATCATCTTTGTCAGTCTACAGATAACAAAAACTGAATTCAATTACACAAAACCTAAATCTCAGCCCACAACAGCACTAAAATCACCTCCCTCTGACAGGTCACACTTTTTGGCAAAATCCTGGGACAGGTTGGACTTTTCAGACCCAAACCTGCTTCCTAGGTCGCAGTTTTTGCCCCAAAAAGTGCGACCCAACCATAAATATGAGGTAGGAGTTTTTCCTGAGATTTGGGACCCTAATCTGAACTTTTAATCCATCAAAAACAAAGAGTAGGATTAGGCCTCTTACCTGCAACTAACGGATCTCGATTCCAACGGTCGGTTTGTCCACTACGATCGCTGCAAGATTTAGGGCCTTCTCTTCTCTCCACATTCACCACAGCTACACAAGCAAATGAATGTATATGGAGGGAAAATTCCTTATTAGAAGAGAAACCCCTACTTTTTCTTTCGCCCACTGCAACCAAACCGTAGCCCCGTTTGACACACCGTCTGCACTGTTGGAAAGCTCTCACCGAGCACTCAAATGGGTATCTATTAGTTTTTCATGTTTTGATACTTCACCAAGACACATTTTGTCCACGAAGGGTCTATTCATCTCTCCTCCAAATCGAATTTCCTAACTTACAACACTTGTAATTGGGGCACCACTTTTCCTCCTTACTTATCCTTGTTCGTGTTGATTTTTTTCATGAGACACCCTATTGTACTCATGTTTTTATGGTCCCCCATCGGAACTTTACTGTATGGCAACACCATTGAGTCGCCCTTCTTTAGAGAATCCGAGTTGAGTCATCATCACATTCATGGAGTCTATCTCGAGTCCCTTTGTATCCCCCTATATTCCTCCATCCTTCATTGCTTGGTCCCTCTCTCGTGTCGCACATTATGGCCTTCAGTCCCATTGTCCCCTATCCCTCATGATATTGTGTCATTCGTTGCCAAGTCATTCATGCCCTTTATGCTCTCACAAGGGAAGTCATCCATCCGCTACTCAGTATCCCACATTTCATCATCATCATTAGTGTCCGTCTGTTAGTTTCTCTACTATTTTCTCTGTGCCTTAGTTCGGGATCCCTTATTGCCTCACCTATGGTAGACCTCCTTCTGTCGACATCAACTCATTCACTCCAGAAGACAGGTGTAGAGGGCGGTGTACCTTGGTTCCAGATCCTACACTTGTTTGGTGCCTCGGATCAGGCGAAGGGATTTCTCATTACTCTTTGACTTGATTGTTTCTCAGCTCCAACTCCTTTCAGCATGATCGAGATCCGTATACTTGATGTTCTAGTGATGCAGCAGCCGCTATTGGTGATTCCCGGGTGTGTGTGAGATGTCTCAACCCTCATGAGGGGGTGGCCCTGCAGGTAGCCCCCCACATGCCCAGATGACCTCTTCATTTCAGCCTTTGATGCAAATCCTTATATTTGATGATGTTGGCCTTAGCCGCTTGCAGTGCCTTTTCGATTTGCATGTATCAGTCGGATTTTGCGAGCCCTTCCCTGTTTATAGGGGGCATTGGGGTTGTATTTGTATCTCATGTACTCAGATATTATTATATAAGTCCTGGCTATTATCCTAGGCATAGCATGTATGTGGGATTCATCACTCTATTTTTCTGGCTCATGTTTATGCCAGCATGTACTTTATAGTTCGGTTCCTTGTTTACTGGACACACTATTCTTTTGTACTTTGTCTTGGAAGGCATAGGTATGCCTCCCCCGCCGCCTTTAGCACAGGTACCATTTCATAAACTAGAGACTTGTTGCACCTGTAAGTCTCGTCTCCTCAGGGTCTAGTCCTTTAGCACATTAGACTACCTTACATTTCTCTCTCTGACTTCCCTCTTGATGTTTAGTGATTGAGTTCTTACAATGTACTTTGGTCATACGATTTGCTTCTAACACTCGTACGCTGGGGGCCAATCTGTTACACCATTTTTTGGTCATCTAACCTATTATCATTAGATGGACCCAAGTACACCATGTAAGACCAATTTTACCCTAAATAAAATTTCTTTCACTATGTGAAATAACTTAGTAAAACACCTTTATTAAGTTGTTTATGGTCTAAACAGGAAACCCCAAAAGGAAATAATAAAAAAATCTATATTTTTTTATATTTCCTCAAAGAATAATTAGTTAAACATCAATTTAATTATTATTCTAGGTCACATTTAACCCAAAACAAGGAAATCAATTAAATAAATCCTTATTTATTTTATTATTTCCTAGGAATAAGTTATTTAATCCTTATTTAAATAATATTCCTAGTTAAATTTGACTAAATTATTTATAAATAATTAAATAAATCATTATTTATTTAATTATATTTCCACCATTTCCTTAAAATAATAAATAAATCATTTATTTATTTATTATTTATAAATAAAGGAATTGACCCAACTCAAAAATCCTTTCCCCTCCAACAAATATAATAAAATATTCCTAAAAGGTGGTTCTAGAATTTGATTAATAATATTTTATTCATGCACCAAGTTCTAGACCGCCCTAGTATTTTTTTATAAATAGAAGGGTTTTCCCATTCATTGGTCACCTTTCATTGCATTAGATCACTCTAGATCTATACTCTTGGTCTGACTTTGAGCCATTATCATTGTCACATTCTTCATCATTTGTTTTGTGAGCTCCCTTTGAGTTCTATGTTTGTCTGGGTTTTCTACACCAACAAGAGAGAGAAATTTTAGATCTGAAATGTTGAGGACTTTCAAGAACCCATCCCATTGAGGAGAATTGGAAACACCTTTCTTTTTTTCCTCTCAGGTGCCCCTCTAATACAAAAAATTCTTTCAAACACATTGTTCTTGTCTTGTCTATTGGATGCATGGAGAAAAACTTTATTTCTACTGCTTAATGTCTTTTTATGCATAGATCTGGATTTGTGCAGGTTCATTTGGATCAAATAACTACAGATTTAAAGATGTTGGAAGCCATAGTGGATGTTAGGGCTATTTGTTATGCATAGCTAAAGTGGTATTTTTCCGACGAAAGATTCATACTAACAACGATGTTGATCTGCCTGTTGTTTCATTCGATTTTGTGCCAAATTTAGGTTATCCTTTAAGAGTTGGAGAACTTCTTGTTGATGCTCAATGTGATCCTCCACTACTTGAACCCTAAAATTTTACCTTAAAGAAGATGTGATGGGTGGTGGATGATATCCATAAAGTTCCATAAATGGGGTCATTTTTGGCAATATGGAAGGAAGTGTTATACCACCATTCAGCCAAAGGTAACCACTTAACCCATTGTGCTTGCTTATTAGATACAAAACAACGAAGATATCCTTCCAAACATTTATTCACTATCTTTGTTTGACCATCGGATTGAGGATGATAAGATGAGCTATGAGCTAGTTGAGTACCCAAACAAGAAAATAATTCTGTCCAAAAATTTCCTGTAAAAATGGGATCTCTATCACTTACAATAATCTTCGGGTTTCCATGTAGCTTTTGAATTGTTTCCATAAATGTAGCAACAACTATATTCACTTTAAATGGATGAGATAATGCACAAAAGTGTGCATACTTGGTAAGTCTATCAACTACCACCATGATGACACTCCTTCTTTCGGACTTAGGTAAACCTATGATAAAATCCATTGAAATATCCTCCCAACATTGACTTGGAATGATAAAGGTTGTAGAAGACCCGGGGTCTTAATTTTCTGCACTTTATTTTGTTGGAAAACCAAATATTTTGCCACAAAATTTTGAATATCAGATTTAAGTCCATCCCAAAAAAATTCTTTCTTCACCTTGTGGTAAGTTTTTAAAAATCCTGAGTGTCCTCCTAATGGAGAAGTGTGTAATTCCAAAAGAATCTTTTTTTTTAGTTGGGAATTCTTGCAAATATATAAGTGATCTTTGTACCATAAGGAATAGTTTTTCCAACTAAATGTATTATATGTACTAGGATCTTGCTACAACTTTTGAATGAGAGTCCACACTTCTTCGTCCTTCTTCCATTCATCCCTTGCTTCGGTTATCCAATCTGGTTGGATACTTGAAATGGCACAAAGCAATGCTTCCACCTCTTCATACTTTCTTGAGAGTGCATCTGCAACAACATTTAGCTTCCCTTTTTTGTAGAGGATTTCAAAGTCATAACCCAACATATTTGTGACCCATTTTTGCTGCTCTTCTGAAGATAGTCTTTGTTCCAAAAAGTGTTTAAGACGATCATGATCAGTTTTTACCTTGAAGTTTCTTCCCATTAGGTAAGGTCTCCATTTCTTTAGTGCATGTAGTATTGCCAACATTTCCTTCTCATAAATAGCATTTTGTAAATACTTTCCTTTGATTGAACAACTTTCAAGAGCAATGGGTCTTCCTTCTTGCATTAAAACAACACCAATTCCATTTCCTGAGGCATCACATTCCATAATAAAGGTTTTCGTGAAGTCTAGCATAGTTAAGACTCATGCTAGGCACATTGCCTCTTTAACATGTTCAAAGGCCTTAGTTGCTTCAGGAGTCCATGAAAATGCATCTTTATTCAATAATTTTGTTAGAGGTGCTCCTATTATCCCATAATTCTTAACAAACTTCTGATAATACCCTATTAACCCAAGAAATCCACGCAACTACTTTATGGTTGTGGGGACTTTCCATTCCTTAGTGGCATTAATTTTGTTAGGGTCTACCTTAACACCCTCGTGAGATACAATATGACCTAGATATTCCACCTCTTGTACTCCAAAGAAAAATTTGGATGTTTTTTCATATAATTGTTTCTCCTCCAATAGTTTGAGCACCCTATTAACATGTATAACATGATCCTTCCAAGACCTGCTGTAGATTAGTATATCATCAAAAAATACTAGCAAAAATTTTCTAAGGAATGTTTTGAAAATGGAATTCATCAACCCTTGAAATGTAGAAGGTGCATTGGTAAGGCCAAAAGGCATGACCAAAAATTCATAATGACCATCATGAGTTCGAAATGTTGTTTTCAGAATATCTTCAGTCTTCATTCTAATTTGATGATATCCTGAACGAAGATCCAACTTGGTAAAATAAATTGCTCCATGTAATTCATCCAATAATTCATCAATCACAAGAATGGGGAATTTATCTTTAATAGTGAGCATATTGATCTCCCTATAATCTGGACACATGCGCCATGATGCATATTTCTTATGCACCAATACTACTATAGCAGAGAAAGAACTTTGACTAGGTTGAATTATACCAGCCTCTAACATTTCTGCAATCATATGTTCAATTTCGCTCTTTTGGACATAAGGATATATGTAAGGCCTGATGTTTGGAGGAACAATTCCTGGAATCAAATGAATATCATGATCATGATCATGAATAGGTGGGAGTCCTTTGGGAGTATCAAACACCTTGGAATGATTGTCCAAGACATTTTGGAGATTTGGAGAAATAAATGATTTTGATGTTGGAACTTCTAGTGAGCATAATTGTGCAATTACGCCCAGTTGTTATTTCTTTAGAAGCTTTTTCATGACATTAGAGCTTATTATCTTTCCTAGCTTCCCTAAAATACCCCATAATTCGATTTCCTTTGCTTCCGAAAAATATTTCAAGAAAATTTCTTGAAAATTAAAAGCTACCATCCCCAAAGATTGTAACCATTGTACTCTTAGTCCAACATCAGTACCTCCCATTGGGATGGAAATAATTGGACTATTCAATACATATTCCCCCATGGCTAGCTTGATATTATGGCATTTTCCATAGCAATTTATAGTTCCTCCATTTGCAACCATCATTTGAAATTTTGTTGTTGGGTATAGGAAACAATTCAATTCCTTGGCTACCTTAAAATGAATAAAATTATGGGTACTACCCGAATCAATCAACACTATAACCTTTTTCTTCTTAATATGTCCTTCTATCTTGAGAGTTTGAGGAGTGGTAATTCCTGCCAATGCATTACATGATATGGTCAGACTCGTTTCTTCTTCTTCTAGGGTTTCTTCTTGGTGCATATCCTCTACTTTTGAAGTTTCTTCTTCATTTTCTTCCTCCTCTTCATAATCTATGTAAAATAATTTCTTCTTAGTGCACTTATGACCTTTAGTGCATTTTCTATCACAACTGTAGCAAAGCCCTTTTTCTCTTTTTTCTTCCAATTGTTGTAGTGTCAACCTTGTAGGTTGTGGATGTCTATGAGTAGCAACACTTCCATCTTTATAGATGTGAGTGGTAGGCTTCCTTGTCACCATAATTTTACATTCAAATTTTCTTGCCAACATGAATCCCTTCTCCAATGAATCAAATTTCCAAACACGAACTTCATGTTGGATGTTATCCTTTAAAGTCCCTATGAAGACATCAATCTTGTGTTCCTTTGGAATATCAGTTACCCTTATATTCAATTTTTGGAAGTCCTCAATTTGCTCTGCCACTAAACCCTTTTGTTTGAGATTTATCAATTGGATAAAGAATGTGTTGCTCTTTGTATCCTCATTATGCGCAATCATTTCCTCCGTAAAAATTGACCAAGTGACAATTTTTTATGGGAGCAAAGCCATCAATACCATATAAATGTATTTTGTTCTAAATGTAAAGTTGCAATGCGTACCTTTTGTGTGTTTTGCACATTATTGAGATCAAAATATTGCTCCATCTGTAGTATCCATGTTACAAGATCCTTGCCATCAAACTTGCTCATATCCATCTTTGGAATATGGTGGTTCTTCCATCCAACATTAGAGCTTATGAAATCACAATTAACATTTATTTTGTTCTCATCATGAGTTTCCTCTATTATCTTTTCACAATTAGGAAAAATTTCTTGTATCAACTTTTCCAAACCTTCAATGTCTACTTTTAGATCATTCTTCATGTTTTCCATGTTGTCTTTCATTTTTTCATCGATCTTAGCTTCCATGTCACCCATCTTAGCTTCCATGCCCACTTCCATGCCATCCATCTTAGCTTTAAAACCATTCATCTTAGCTTCCATTCCTTTCTTCAAACCATCCATATTAGTTTCCATTCCTTTCTTCAAAACTTCCATTCCATTTTTTGTTGCTCTTTATGATAGCGAAATTTGGTGCACTTGCTCTTGTAATTTTGATATCTCATGTTGTGTTTCTTCGTCTTCATGAGTCATAGTAGAGCCTTCTGAAGGCTTAATGGGTGTTGAATTATTTTTAGGGGGCATTTTAGAACCCAATACTGATATCTATTCTTCAATATGCCCTTGGAATAAATTCAAACTAATTTTTTTCAAACAAGACTTATGTAATTCGAAAAAAATACACACCTTTTTCTTGCTTTTGAGGCGCTCGATATTGAAACTGAATTGTCTATGTGATTTCGTATCTTTAATATCTAAAATCTGGCCCCGAGGTAGCCTTCTAAATCTTCTTTTTAATGCCATAGGTTTGACCTAATTTGGATTCTTCAAGGCAAAGTTATGTCCAATCGCCTACAATGACCTAATTATGGACTGGTTCAGTATAGCAAACTTGTACGACCTATAATGTGTCACTTTTTGCTCCTTTGGCCCTGAAATTGATAGACAGGAAACTAAAATCCATGCACTTCCAGCCAATTTTTACAGAAATCACATCTGATGTATAGAGAGAGAGTTATGGATATTTTCCCACGATCACCTCTTTGAGATGAAATTCAGGAGCCTGAAAAAGACCTAACTTCCACAGGTCATATCTCTGAAAATATTGTGAACCAAGCTCTGAAATTTTGTGAAGATTTTCCTCAGGATTTCAGATTCGTGCTATAAAAATTTTGGCTTCTAAACCTTCGTAGAAAAGACATTATAGTGAAAATTCCATGATATCCTGTTTTGTGCAGCAAAACTGTTGGGTGCAGGAATTACACTTAAGAAAACTCCTCAACACTTAATTTGTCAACCCGGGGGATCCATAAACTTAGAGACAAAGCTCAAGAAATGCCAGAGATGGTATGAATCTTCCTAATATAAATCCCTACTTTCTTTAAAGGAAATATTGCAGAATCAAAATTAAAAAGAGAAAAAGGAAACTTGAATCATCAAAATAATCTAAGACTGGAACAAGAAAGAATGCATTTGCAAGAGGGAATTAAAGATAAAACGCAATCAATCCAGCTAATTATTGTTTAACTATTGAGTTTGTGTTTTTCTTTAGTAGAGACACTATCAGTCTCATCAGATGAGCCCTTAAACCTGCTCCTTTAAATATTTCCTTCTTGCGCTAATCTATCCTGCACTATCGCAGTCTGCTTGCACTAGTGTTGGAACAAAGATTTATGCAGAAGGTATAAATGGTGTCTTTACGAAAGGAATTTTACTTCATGCAAGGGCTTGAACTTTTCCAGGTTCAAAGCACTCAAATCCCGTGGCAAGAAACTAGTTCTTGCACCGGATCAAAGCTTCCTGTACTTAACATTTAATTTTTAAAATGAGTGCTTAATTATTGCAAGTGATATTATATTGTTAAATCAAATTGAACACATAAAAATTGAATTTTTATGATCTTAACAGAGTGCAGGAATAAAGAAACAATCAAAATACATTTATCCTGTCATAAGCATTTAATGAAAGAAAGAAGAATGCGGGAAGTAGACTAAGAGGGCTTGCTGCATCACACCAATGTGCACTGGTGCAAGTTCATTTCTCTTGCTTCGACCAGGCAGGGAAAACCAATCAAACAGAATTGTAGAAAAGGAGATATCACACCAACGTGCACTAGTGCAAGGTTATTTCTCCTACTTTGACCAAATGGGGAAAACCAATCAAACAGAATTGCAGAAAAGGAGATATCACACCAACCTGCATTGGTGTAGGGTTATTTCTCGTGCTTGGACCAAGTAGAGGAAAACCAATCTGAAATCAAGTGCAAGAAAAGGAAATTTATCTACTTCACACAACGTATCCACTTTCACTCAGACAGGAACAAATGTGCTTAAAAATTAAATCACACTTGACAACGTAAACACAAATTACAGGAAAATAGGAAATGGGGTAAACGTGCTGGGTTGGCTGGGCCCTAGCCAACCAGCACATTTCCCTTTTAAATAAAAATGCTGCTCACTACCTTAATCAATTCATCAGCTCAAATACAGAAACACAATTTGTGAAACATGAGGCGAAAATCCCTTTTATTAATTCATTGAGGCAAGTACATACATTAATACATCGTCTAGCCCAGATTCGGGCGATAACAAAATACAGAAACCTGTTACCGCCTCTCTGGCCATGTCTCTGTTTTCTTCTGCTATCAAAACTTCCTCCTCCTAGTCCTATTTACATTCTACATTATATAGATCTTTTTCCAAATGCCAAAATAGATCATGCAACCGATTACATAACCAAACGTAGAATTTAGCTTTTCAGCCTTCAAAATTAGATAGTTTAGATAGTTTAGAAAAACTAGCCATAGCCAATCTCCAGCTTTCGTCCTTCACAGATTCGGTCTCTGCTGCCTTTGGATTGATATTACTGTCATGGCTGAAGCTGCTCAAAATGAGGTGGTGATCAAGGAGGTTTGGATCTGCTACAATGATTTGCTGTGCTGGCAACGATGCAAGATCTGATCCTGCACTAGGATCAATGGTCACGGTAAGTACTCTAACTATCAAATAAACATTGGAGATATAGATAAGTTACAAAGAGAGATTAAAAGTAAGAAATCATGTAATAAATAATTAATTAATTCTAAGTTGAATTAAAAATGTGAAAAATAAAGTTTATACGAAATATGTCATCGTGCTTGGACTAGTGCAAGATGAGGGTGCATAAAAGAGGTAAAACAAAGGTAAATGGTTATGATTTAGGAAGGGGAAAATGGAAAAAAGAGAGTAAATTAGGGGGCTAACATCCTCCCATCCCTAAGCTATTGTGTTTCCTCACAAAACTTTTTACCTTTGCAAAAAACCTTCAAAACTTTGAGCATTCCAGCTCAATCCTGCTCTGACATACTGACATCAGCCTGCAATGTTTCAGACTTCTTCTTTCTGATGTTCTTTAGTTTCTTTATCACCTTTTAAAGTCACTTGAAACATTACACAGCTCGGTACTTCCAAACTCTAACTTCTCCTTTCTTTTTCTGGATCTCCACAGTTAATTCTTCTTTACTTTATTCTTTATCCTACTGTGCTTTAGCTATGAGTTGTTCTAAGCTCTTGACTTGAAGCTCTAGTTTAACTATCCGAGTAGCAGGATTTACCAAATCCTCTTCCTCTTTTATCTCGACAGGGGCTGTGTCTTCCTCAGGTACCTCAGTATCCCTCATGGTTTCAGCAAACACTTCTTCCTCTTCTTCTTCTTCTTCTTCTGGTTCTTGTTCTTGTTCTTGTTCTTGTTCTTGTTCTTCTGGTTCTTCCTCTTCTTGCACTAGTGCAGAAGGGGATTAAACGTCCTGTGGGGACTGTGGTTCTTTGCCTGCACTAGATTATACATTTTTTTTCTGGGCCTTTTTAATGAAATCATCCAAAAAAGTGTCATCTTCAACCTCTACAGATTTTTCCGCATCCGCAAGGACTGACAGGTTGTGTTCTTTGGGGGTCTGTGCATGTACTGGTGTTGTAGGAGGAGTATCTTCAACATGTGCACTAGTTGTCTTCTTATTTGGAGATGGGGCCCTTTCTTCTGTTGATTTTTTAGGTCATTTCCTTTTTTCACTGGTGCAATAAGGACTCCCCTTTACATTCTTACTCGAACCCTTGGTTGTGCTAGTGAGGTCCTCCATCTCCTTTCGAGCAATTGTATTTTTATGCAGCTATTTTAATAGTGTCTCCCAGGTCATGCCTTTAACTTCTAATTGTTTCTGGACCAAAATATTTATCAGGCCATGGTGATATAAATTCTTGTCAACCTGGTTTTCCCGTCCGTCACGCACACCCTTGGCCATTTTTTCCAAGAACTTAAGCAAAAAATGGGGGAAATTAATCCTCCACCAGGCGTGTTGGTCGGCTTCAAAATGCTGCAACATCCTAAAATGGTACACAAAAGTGAGGGAGTACCTTCCCTCACAGGTTACGAATTTCTGTAGGATGAAAAGGAGGTCCCGTCACTGTCCTAGCAGGGCACTGCACGGAATTCCTTTCTTCCAATCTACCTTCATCTTCTTGTCAACAAAGAAACGCTAACATCGCTTCCTTTCACTGCTCACCAGTATTTTCCAAGCCTTTCGCTGCTGCTATAAACTCTTCCGTAACCTCAAATTTTAGAGGCCCAATTTTTACTCGGCCATTTTTGAAAATTCTGGCAAACTGTAGTGCCACTTCACTGTTGTGCCCATCAAACTTTTGCAAGAATTGAAGAAAGCCCAAGTCTCGCAATAGTGCAAGGCGATTGCGATACTCAGCATTTTGTTCTACCCTACTGAGAGATGAAGGTTCTATTCGAATAGGCGACATCGCTGCTTAACAGTTATGAACAGTCAATAATTTACATGCAACACTGGAAAATTGGTTCTTATAGATAGAGATCCAACCATCCACCATCCCTTCCATCTTATCACCCATTCATTCCACTAAAATAGCCGTGGATGTGCGGCATCTTTGAGATCGTGCCATATTGGTACTTGCGGCAGCATTTTAATGGCTAGGTGAGGTAATCATTACGAGTGAAGGACATCTAGGATTATGGCGAAAAGGAGAAATTATATCCAAGCAACGGTTAAACACTTCCGCACTCCTTCATAATTCAAAAAAGAACTTTATCATTCATTAAAAATGATCATGATTCTTAACTTAAAAACATCTTGTACTTTAAATAATTTTCTCCTAGTTAATATGATAGCACAAGTACTCATCGACTAAGTGAAAAGAATTCTTATAAACTTTCATGATGACCACTTTCCTATGATGTATGCTATGAAAAGAACAAATTTTACTATGTTTCTGACAGGGTGCATGCTTGCGTCGATCTGCTTGCACCGCTTAAACTATGATATTTTGCTGGTACCATTCTACTTGCACTTATTATATAGGACAACATGCTTGCACTAGTGCAAGCATAGTATCTGAAAAAAAAGAACAGGGAATTTAAGTTAAATATAGGCTAGAATTCCAACATGGCTTCCTCAACTTATACTGGAAATTTTCTTCGCCCTTTCTTGATGCTTCAGAGCATATCCTTTTGCTCTTTGTGCGTGAGATCCTGCAATGAATTCATGAGGGAACAAATAAGTGGGAAAAGGGAAATTTTAGAATGGGAAGGAATTTTGTTACAGGGATTCCAGGAATATTACCACAAGAGGGGATAAACAGAAGTGGGATAGAGAAAAAAATTCAAGGGTAAAGTCGGGTTTTTATGAAACGGACAGGGTAAATTCAGAAGAATATGGGAAGGTTAATCATTCTAGGATTGAAGAAGAAAACTGAGGGAATATTATGAAAATGGAATATGAAGAAAGGAAGAAAATTTTCTGGAAATTTTTCCTGCCCTGGTGTAAGAAAAATAACTACAACAAGAATTAAGCATTACTTGAATAAAAATATCCATGCTAATTACCCCAATTGTATAAAGGTTGGTTCTGCTGAACCTGCTTTTACTTGGTGGTTGCTAGCATATCTAAAGATCAAGAAGCATTCTTTTTTTATTAGAAATTTTTGATCTTCCTGCCAGCAAATTGGTTTTCAGGTTGATCCTTCTACAATCATGTCAGCGAACTTATTTTCATAATTACAGTAAAATATTTTTTCTTTAATTTTTATTTTTTGTATTTTAATATATATATATATATATATATATATATATATATATATCAAGAAGAAGAAGAATTCATGATTTCAAAAGGTTGGTATTACCATTCACCACTACCGTCCCGAATTTCTGTTGGACTTGCTGTGTAAAATCTTTCCTGGAAAGTGGCTAAAAATACTTCTTTAATCTGTGTCCATTTACCAAGAATAGTAAATTTTTTCCATCAATAGTTTTAACTTCTACTGCTCCACTCTCGAATACTCGGATCACTTCATAAGGTTCCATCCAATGTGTATGGAATTTCCCTTTAAAAATTTTGAATCTAGAATCATAAAGGAGCAGCCAATCACCTGGTTGGAATTTATTTTTCTGAATAGACTTGTCATGCCACATTTTGCGTTGCTGCTGAATTAGTATGTTCTTCTGAATAGCATCCCTACGAAATTCATCTAACTCATTTAATTGGAGAAGAAACTGCTTTTTTTCCTTAGAGAGATCTAGTCCTAATTGAACTGCAGTTCTGAAAGTTTTGATCTGGAATTCAATTGGTAACAGAACCTGTTTGCCATATACCAGCTCATATGGTGTATGTCCCGTGCTATTTCTCCAAGTGGTTCTGTATGCCCAAAAAGCTTCTGGTAATCTTTCAGCTCAGTCTATCGGATGCATATTTACTGTCTTTATAAGAATGGACTCGATCACTTTGTTTGTGGATTCCACCTAGACATTTTCTTGTGGGTGATACGGCATGGATTTCCTATGCCGAATCTTGTATTAGTCCATCACACCCTGTACTAGATTAGAAATAAATTGCAGACCATTGTCAGAAACAATTTCTCTGGGCACACCAAATCTAGTAAATATTTCAGTAAAAAGAAAATCAACAATGACTTTTTTTGCAGCAAAGGAAACAGCTTTAGCTCCACCCATTTTGTAACAAAGTCTATGCAAACCAAAATATGCTTTTTACTTAATGACGTTGGATTTATTGGCCCTATAAAATCAATAGCCCATTTTTCAAACAGCTCAATCATAACTTTTGGGCATAAAATAATTTCATTGGTTTGATTAGGCTGGCCCATTCATTGAAAACTATCACATTGCCTGACATACTATTTGGCATCCTTAAACAAGGAAGGCCAAAATTAACCAGCATGCAATACTTTATATGTAGTCCACTTATCAGTGAAGTGGCCTCCACAAGGTTCATCATGAGCAAATTTCAATATGTCAAACACTTCCTCCTCTCTTACACATCTACAAATAATCAGATCTGGACCAGTGTAAAAGAGATCTCCTTGAATCCAGGAGTATGCAACACTTTTTTGAATAATATTCCTCTTTTCACGAGGAGAAAAGTGGGTTGGTATTTTCACGGGAACCAAGTAATTAGCAATGTCAGCAAACCATGGAGAATCTATTAGCATAGCAAAAATATGTTCATCTGGAAAATCATCATTAACAGGAGTTGCTTCACCAGGATGATCTAATCTAGAAAGAAAATCTGCTACAACATTAGATTTTCCTGGTCTATCAACAATATTAACATTAAATTCCTTCAAAAATAGCAACCACCTAGTCACTCTACCGCTAGTCAATGGTTTGTTCATCAAATATTTAATCGCGGAATGATCAGTATGTACATATACTTCATATCCTGTAATATAGTTCTTGAACTTATTAATTGCAAAAATTACAACTAAAAAATCTTTCTCTCTAACTGTATAATTTAATTCAACGGAGGAAAATTTCTTACTAATATAATAAATAGCATAGGATTTCTTATTTTCCTCTTGTCATAAAACTACTCCAATATCCAAATCTGAAGCATCAGAGGAAATGTGAAAAGGCAGGGACCAGTTAGGACCTCTCAAAACTGGTGCCTATACCAACTTTTCCTTCAATGTTTCAAAAGACTTTTGGCAAGCTGTGGACCAAGAAAATTCACTATCCTTAGCTAGAAGTCAGAAAAGAGGGGCAGATATCTTAGAAAATTTTTCAATGAATCTTCTATAGTAACCAGCATGTCCTAAAAAACCTCTTACTTCCCTTTGAGTTTTGGGTGCAGGAAGATGCAGAATGATTTGAATCTTTGTTGGATCAACCTGGATACCTTTACCAGAAATCAAATGGCCAAGTACCACTCCCGCTTTGCACATCAATCTACATTTCTTGTCACTCAAGGCGAGATGGGCTTCCTGACAACGGAGAACTACTTTCTCCATATTTTTGAGAGCTTACTGAAAAGAATCACCAAACATAGAAAAGTCATCCATATAAATTTCTACAAATTCTAGATCAGCAAAAATGGCCAGGACTTCCCTTTGAAAGGTAGCTGGGGCATTACATAAACCAAAGGAAAGCACTTTATAAGAAAATGTACCCCATGGACGTGTAAAAGTAGTTTTATCCTTATCTTCAGGTGTAATCTGTATCTGGTTATAGCCACTAAAGCCGTCCAAAAAGGAAAAATATTTCTTTCCTGCAAGGGTATCAAGCACCTGGTCAATGAAAGGGAGAGGGAAGTAATCTTTGAGAGTGGCTTTGTTTAATTCTTGATAATCAATACAAATATTCCATATTCCATCTTTATTAGGTACTAGCACTAATGGAGAGACCCACTGACTGTCGGAAATAGGATAGATAAAACTGGCATCCAAGAGTTTTTGTACTTCTTCCTTCACAATATCTCTTAGAGCTGGATTCAGTCACCTTTAGAGTTGTCGGATAGGTTGGGTTCCTTCCTGAATATAGATATGACGTGTACAAGTTTCAGGAGAAATACACTTCATATCTTCATAGCCCCAAGCAAAGGCACTAAGATTGTTTTGCAACAAATTCAGAAGCTACTCCTGTTGAGATGAGTCCAAATATGAACTAATATGCAAGGATTTACCAGGGCTAATCTCAACAAGACTAGTGTCAAGCTCAGGAGTACTCAAAGGAGTTGTCAAATGCAGTGGTACAAAAGAATGAGCATCATGATTATCTTGAAATTCTAGGCTGAAAATTTTGCTCAATGGCTCAAAATTAGGCATAGTGTCTAGATTATTCAGGAAATCTTGAATCTCATCTTCTTGTGAAGACCCAGTATAATGATGGATAAGGGAAACGGTCTGAGTCTCCTCATCACTGATTTGATCCAACCATAAATTATCTTGAAGGTCTTGAATGGATATGGCAGGGGGGTATAAGGTAACTTTCTTCCTAGAATCTCCACGCGAAATATACATATCACCGGAACGACATCCAATATATGCATCGGCCGTAGCAAGCCATGGTTGACCCAGGATCAAGGGATGTCCTCCTACTGGGTTCTTTGGCTAAAGCACAATGAAATAATCGAGATATTCCCAAGAATCTAATGAGATGATCACATCATCCAATACTCTTTCTGGCTTAATTTTAGATCTATCTGCTAATTCAAGCATAGTGGGAGTAGGGAAAAGATGAGATAACCAAAGTTGATACATGGTTTGCTTAGTTATGAAATTAATGGCTGCCTCCAGGTCTATAAGAACATTAGAGACAAGGACATTACCAATCTGAACTGAGACAACAGGGTTTCCAGGATCAATATATTTTTCCATAGACACACATCCCGTCATCAACTCTGTTGCCCTACCAACAAATTGAATGGTTTTGGGTTCCAATCTCTTCCTCCTGGGTTTCTTAAGATAGAGTTCCTTAATAATATTGGTACAATTGGGGATCTCTTTAATGGCTTGAAGAAAAGGTATCTTAATAAAAAGGTTCCAAAGCTCAGATGCCAAACTAGTCTCAGAAATAGGCCCAATTCTTTCCATTACTAGCCTCTCTAGGAAGGGAGGCTAGTTGGAAGGAGATGACAAGGATTTAGAGGGTAAGGGCTACTTAGTGACATATTTCGGAGAATGGTTATGAGTTTCCTCTTCTCCTTTCTCTTCAACAATCACTATAGGTTGCTTCTGATTTTCTGATGTTACAGTCCTTCCCTATCTTAATTGAATATCATGAACCCCAACTAGAATAGACTGGTACTCGAATGGTAAAGGTGGGTTTGTCACATAGATCATTTGCACTGCTTTTTATTATTAGGATTGGGCATAGGTTGAGCAGGCAACTGTGGAGGTCGAAAGGGTGGAGGTAAAGGAAACAATGGAGTAGACTGATTCGGAAGTTGAGGAATTGAATAAGGTGTATGCGTAGATGGATATGACTTTATAGGTTGCTGGTGGGAGTATGGAGAATGAGTTGGCCCTCTCCAACCTTGTTGCCATGGTTGAGAAGGTTGATCATGTTGATATTGATTCCCATACTTCCACTGCTGATTAGTGTTAGGATAATAATATGCATGTGAATTATAACCAAAATAGTGTGGAGAAAATTCAGGAGCCATACCTGCACCTACCTAAGGCCAATTCCTTCTTGCTCCCATAGCATACAAGTATTCAGCTTCAGGATGTCCCTCTGTAAATAAAGCTTTAAGTCTAGGTATAGAGGGACATTTTTCTATGACATGGTCTTCTACACAAATAGCACACTTATTAGTTTCTTTCAAATTAAGAGGAAACTCTTTAGGAGGATGCTTGTCTCTACATTTAGGACAGAAAATACATAATGACTCTTGTTCCTTCATGATTTTTTGCTTAAATTTTAAAGATTCTAACTGTTTGGTAACAGTATTCATTATATCAATTTTCATGTTTTCCATTTTATTTTCTAGTCCAATAATCATAACATCAGTAGATTCAGTTTTTCTATTTCTATTTCGAGTTCCTCTACCAGATCTATACTGATTTCTTGAAAATTTCCTGCATAATTCACAAATTTGTTCAAAATTTTTCTGAGAAATATCACCTTGTCCTAATAGATTTAAATTATTTCTAGCGTTATCAGTAAGTACTATTAAGAAAAAGGTTATAATAGTACTAGGATCAAAATTAAATTTCGACCTTTGTAAAATATACAGAAATATTTCTAGGTAATCTTCAAGAGTTTCATCATAATCCTATATGATTGTAAAAATATCATCCTGCATGTCCCGAGTTTTGCAATATTCTTGATATTTAGACAAAAACACTCTCTTCATTTGATCCCAAGAGTTTATAGTGTTTCCTCCTAACCCCATAAACCAGCGTAGAGTTGAGTCCTTGAGAGTAACAAGAAAGTAACTTCTGAGCGTCAGTTGAATAATCATAAATTCTACACAGAATATCAAACTTGAATTGAAAAGAGTTAGGATCTTCATGAAATTTACCATGGAAATGAGGGAGAGATGATGGTGGAATATTCTTCATTTGCGCCACAGTATCAGGATCCATAATTGGAAGCACAAAAGTGGATTGTTCTTTACTTACCTAGTTTTCACCAGTCCCTTCCAAATGATCTTCATGGTCCACCATTGTTTCCCTTTTACTTGTACCACTCTCAACAGGTTAAACCACACCTGAGCTGTTGTTACTAGAATCCAGGTGGATTGTTCTTGCATGATGGGTTTGAATTGGATTGGGCTTCCTGCTTATAGAAGGAGACCCAATATGAGAATTGTTTTCATAATTATTTTGGCCCTTCGTGGGCTTCGAACCCAGGGAAAATTTTAAGGATGGATATTTATCTTAAAGATTAGAAACCTTGGTGAATCTTACTGATCCATAATATGCAAACTATAAAATGCTTGGCAATATTTTAGTAAAAATATTCTAACTTCTAATGATTTTATATAGTCTCTATAAAATTTTAGTGATTTTTAAGGTAAAATAATTTTTTCTTATAAAATTTAGGCAAATCATTTTTATTAAAAAATGGGAATTGCGAATCCTTTTTCTCAAAAAAGCATCGAAAATTAGTCCATCTGCGAATATTAGCCCCTAAAATTTTCCCTGTTCGAACTCTTACCTTTTCTAGGCATTCATTTCAAGAAAAGAAAAATAACAAACAACTTCTAGTAAAAAATGCTATTAGAAATCAATTAACACCAGTAAAATTACTTCAAAGAAGCTTTTCCAAAAAATACTGCAAAAATAAAGGAAAAATTACCTCTATTGTATAATCAGAAAATTCTTACCAAATCAAATCGCCTCCCCGACAACGACGCCAAAAGGTTGGGTGCAGGAATTACAATTAAGAAAACTCCTCAACACTTAATTTGTCAACCCAGGGGATCCGTAAACTTAGAAATGAAGCACAGGTAATGCCAAAGATGGTATGAATATTCCTAATATAAACCCGTACTTTCTTTAAAGGACAGATTGCATAATCAAATTAAAAAGAGAAAAAGGTAACTTGAACCATCAAAATAATCTAAGACTGGAACAAGAAAGAATGCATTTGTAAGAAGGAATTAAAGATAAAATGCAATCACTCCAGCTAATTATTGTTTAACTAATGAGTGTGTGTTTTGCTTTAGTAGAAACAGTAGCAGTCTCATCAAATGGGCCCTTAAACCTACTCCTTTAAAGATTTCCTTCTTGTGCTAATCTGTCCTGCACTATCGCAGTCTGCTTGCACTAGTGCAAGAACAGAGATTTATGCAGAAGGTATAAATGGTGTCTTTACTAAAGGCATTTTACTTGATGCAAGGGCTTGAAATTTTCCAGGTTCAAAGCACTCAGATCCCGTGGCAAGAAACCAGTTCTTGTACCAGATCAGAGCTTCCTGCACTTAGCATTTAATTTCTAAAATGAGTGCTTAATTATTGCAAGTGCTATTATACTATTAAATCAAATTGCATGCATAAAAAGTGAATGTTTCTGGTCTTAATAGAGTGTAGGAATAAAGAAACAATTAATATACATTTATCTTATCATAAGCATTTAATGAAAGAAAGAAGATTGCGGGAAGTAGACTAAGAGGGCTTGCTACATCACACCAATGTGCACTGGTGCAAGTTCATTTCTCTTTCTTGGACCAGGCGGCGAAAACCAATCAAACATAATTGCAAAAAAGAAGATATCACACCAACGTGCATTGGTGCAAGGTTATTTCTCCTGCTTGGACTAGACAGGGAAAACCAATCAAACAAAATTGCAGAAAAGGAGATACAACACCAACATGCACTGGTGTAGGGTTATTTCTCTTGCTTGGACCAGGCAGAGGAAAACCAATCTGAAATCAAGTGTAGGAAAATATATTGCAGGAGAAGGAAATTTATCTACTTCACACAAAGGATACGCTTTCACTCGGACAGGAATGCATGTGCTTAAAATTAAATCACACTTGACAACATAAACACAAATTACAGGAAAATAGGAAATGGAGTAAACGTGTTGGGTTGGCTGGGCCCTAGCCAACCGGCACGTTTCCCTTTTAAATAAAAACGCTACTCAGTACCTTAATCAATTCATCAGCTCAAATATAGAAACGCAATTTGTGAAACATGAGGCAGAGCTCCCTTTTATTAATTGACTGAGGCAAGTACATACATTAATACATCGTCCAGCCTAGATTCGGGCGATAGAAAAATATAACAACCTATTACCACCTCTCTGGCTGTGTCTCTATTCTCTTTTGCTATCAAAACTTGCTCCTCCTAGTCCTATTTACATTCTACATTATATAGATCTTTGGCTAAAGGCCAAAATAGATCATTCAACCGATTACATAACCAAACGCAAAGTTTAGCTTTTTGGCCTTCAAAATTAGATAGTTTAGATAGTTTAGCAAAACTAGCCGTAGCCAATCTCCATCTTTTGTCCTTCACAGATTCGGTCTCGGCTACCTTTGGATCGATCTTGCTGTCGTGGCTAAAGATGCTCAAAATGAGGTGCTGATCAAGGAGGTTCAGATCTGCTACAATGATTTGCTGTGCAGGAAATGGTGCAAGATCCAATCCTGCACTAGGATCAGCAGTCACAGTAAGTACTCTAACTACCAAATAAACATTGGAGATATTGATAAGTTACAAAGAGTGATTAAAAGTAATAAATCATGTAATAAATAACTAATTAATGATAAGTTGAATTAAAAATGTGAAAAATAAATTCTATATGAAATGTGTCACCGTGATTGCACTAGTGCAAGATGAGGGTGCATAAAAGAGGTAAAACAGAGGTAAATGGTTATTATTTGGGAAGGGGAAAATGGAAAAAATAGAGCAAATTAGACGGCTAACAAAAACCCTAGAATCCAAAGCTCCGATACCAAATGTTGTGAAACCAGCTCCAAAAATAGAAGAAAAGAGATATCAACGCCTTAGAAATAAGCCACTTCGAGGGGACAACCTCCAATACATTACATGAATGAACAATTCTTGGATGATACAAATGACAAAACATCCCTTCTATAAATGGGAGTTCCTGGGGCCATAGTTTAATTCTAGTGGGGCCACAATTTAATCCTAGCCGACCTAACAATAATAATTTAAGGGCAAAATAATAACAATATGGGGGTTATAGGGGTACAACAATAACAATAAGGGGGTTACACTAACAACAATAAGGGACTATACTAGTAATATAAGGACCTAAAAATCTACTATTCTGCACGTTTCTAAACCCCATCTACCACATCAGAGTCAACCAACATCCCCACAGAGACATTCTTAAAGATAAATCGCCAGTGGGTAACCGCTGAGGAAGAGACATCCGAGACAAGATATTTCGAGCAGTGAGAACATGAAATGCTAGGGACCTAGCCAAATTTTCAGTTTCATCCAGACAGCAGCACGAGAAGTGGAGGGTCTACAAATTGACCTATTGCAGAGGCTTGAGCAACAACAACATCAGGTCATTGCACTTACTAATGAGTGAAATCAGATCCAAGGTGAGAAGGATAACCTACAACAGCAACTAGACCACGTAACAGAGGTCTTTAAGGACCTATGGCCAACCTTCATTGCCCTGGAAAACAAAACACCCGAATATATTTTGTCATGTTCAATGGTTGAAATGTCCATTCGGGTCAAAATGGCATGTATGAGCCAGGGACGAGAAAAATAGGAGTTGAAAGAGGTGCCAGTGGCAAGACCAGCACTAACAAATCTCTCTACAGTATATGCCGAGAAAGTAGCGAAGAGGCAAAGAGAAATGCGGAACATGAAGGACACACTCATACCGACAACCAAGGAAGCATACAACCTATTGGAGCAACTACATGAATCCTCAAATTCTCTAACAATGAAAGCACAACCAGTTTCAGAGCAACTACAGAAGATTGTACTTGAAATCAGGGGGGCCACAGATCGAGTCAGTAGAACTCAACTGTATGACCAAGTAGGTATGCTTGAAACAAAAATTTAGACCATCGAGGAAAACTTAGCAACAACAAATCAACTTCTCAGGGACCTATGACAACCTTTGAAGCAAAAGGCAGAGGCAATTCAGCAACTGGAGGTTGAAGCCGAGCCCAAAATCTAGGGAGTGTTCAACAAAATGACGTAGGTAATGGATGTTTCTCAGGCTGACAGAATCTTCACTAAAACAGAGCCTGTGATTAAGGCATGGCATCAAGCCATAACTGAGTTCACAAAACTCATAACAAAAACAATGAACAAGGTTCCCGAGTTGGGGCCTTTGTTGGAACAGGGCAAGACGGAACAAGAAAAGACAGAGATGGAAGCAACAAGAGAGACTACGCCAGCACTAGAAGCTAACAAACCACCAGAAGTTTCAACAGTAGGGAAATATTGACTCGGGATGAGTCAATAGTATGTGGTTGGGGCCTGTTGGGACCTTTGTTCTGGAAAGAACAATTTTGGAGTTGCGGAGAGCTAGAAGACAGATGGTGGAACAAAATCAAGGTAGGGAGGGAGATATCACATTTGTGGAAAGACATAAGATAGGTGGCAAGGCGTAGATATATAATGACAATGGCATAGGTGGGAGACAAGAAAAAAAAAATAGAACTCCCAGTGATGAAGAAGAAACATAAGGTACTAGAGTGCAAGGGGAGAAATGAGCGCAAAAGGGGAAAATACTAACAGTGTTAGTCGGCAGGAATAAATAGGCAGGAAGGAAACAACTCTAGAGTTAGTTAGTTAGTCAGTCAGAGAGAGAATCTGATAGGAGGGTAGAGCTTAGGGAGAGCTCTGCGGAGCCTTCTGTATTGAACTGAACTGTAATAGACTTTGTGAAGTATTTTTATGATGTTTGAGCAAAGATTAATGGAATCAAACGGTTGTTGTGTTGTCTAATATTAATTGCTCTATGCTTAATTGTTGATGGTGAATGTATGTTTGTTTTATATTTTAATTCAGTACTCTCAATATGTAGTGATGAATGATAGATTACTTCTTAGAGTTGAGATACATATATGTCTTTTTTATGTTCATGAATATGATGTGTGTTAGTAATCTTTCCTCAACGTCAATGATCTGGCCTCTAATCTCAGTAAGGTCACAAAATGCCTCAGGTGAGACTGCCACGTTGTTCTAGACTACTGCAGAAACCTTGTTGGCCTTAAGATTGAACCTGGGTCTCGCCCAGAGACCTCCTTTTCTGCCAACAATATCCAGCTAATAGCAGATACTTCCATCAAGTCTTCTTTAATAGGATGAGCAACAAGAATTTTTTTTGGTAAGAGATAAACAAGGTTTTTCTTCAAGAGATAATAAGGTCTTCCTACTATAATATCTTCAACAAAAAATTCTTCCTGCAACAAGTCTTCTTTCAGATAGATCAACGAGATATGAGAGATCTAGTAATTCAAAACTCTAGAGAGAATGTGAGATCCAAAAGACGAGAATATGCATAATCCAGAACCTAGAAATCTAGAATATTCGAAATCCATAAGCTACCTTGTTATATGTGAAGTGCCAAGAAATACACGAAGTTTTGAGAGAAAAGTGTAGTTCTTCAAATGACCTCGACCTCTTTCGAATTTATAGCCTTTCTGGTGCTAGTTCGGGGATGAATTGAGACTGATTTTTCCATTAGGGTTAGGATATGTACTTGACCTTATTTTTCATCATTTTTACTGAAATAAAATTCTTTTTCTGAATCCAATGCCAAGTACAAATTGGATCTTGACTCTATTATATGACAATAATTTTTTTTTTGCTTCATAATGATTTTCTTTTGAACCTTATGGGTCTATACTCATGCAGATAAAGATAAACATCTTGTTTCCTTTTCTTTCTTTTACATAATGAAATAATAATTATGAAGACTGAACCTAGTTACATTTATAACACATGGCAGAGTTCCTATTAGTATATTCTGATATTAAATAATTGGCTGTTCTATTTATTTGGTGCACCATCCAATGTTGGTGCAATGATTAGAGCAATATCCAATTGGAAAATTTCTAATTACATTGGGCATAAAGAGGTGAGTGTTTTTTAGGATTTCACAGTGATATATTATGTGAACTATGAACAAATTTATGATTCTTTTACAGATGATAACAAATCATGTCATATTGATTGATTTATTTATTTTTCATTTTACACATGACCACAAACCTAGAGATTCATTTTTTATGTTGTACAAAGTTACTAATAGTATCAACTATCACAAACATTGCAGAGTGGCTTTCTATTACTTTCACAGAGGATGAGACTAATGGGGAGATAAACACTTTGTATGTTCCTTATGTCATCACTTCTGTGACCAACTTGGTAGCATATAAAACAAGAACTAATTCTTCACACAATTTAAATTTATGTCATATGGGGAGAACTGCCTTATTTGGAAGAGATGGATTTGCTGCTTAACTTCGCAAAAACAATGGTATATTTCCAATCTCTCTAAACATTATTTTTGAGATAAAAGTAGTGAAACACAATTAAATAAGGAAATGGTAATGGATATTCTAACAAAATAAATGCTAATCATATAAACTAAACACAGGTAATGGTTATTGTAGCTAGTGTGTTCAATGTACCTAATTATTTTAGCCTAAACATAATACAATTTCTTTTGTAGTTAAATTATGAAGTGTTTTGAATGGATTTACGACTATACAAAGTCAAGAGCCATGGATTTCTTATTAGCATTGTTTTGATAATATAATTGACATAATTGTACCAAAACAGGTGAAAATTCATTGAAATGTTACAACTTAAAGTTGAGGAGCAAGTCTTGTTGTGTAATTGATCTCCAACATTGGTCATAATCTTTGCTTGACATGTAGCATGTAAATTAATGATAATTTTGGAGGAATTTCATTTTCGTTATATGCAACATATGTTTCTTCAATGATTTGTATTTCTGCAATGAAAAATACCACGAATAGTCAGTTAACTAGAGGGATAGTTATTGCCATAGGCCTCTTTACTAATGAAGGCTGAATTGTAAGTGCAGTGTTGTTGAAAATTGAAAACCAGTTTCTTGCAGAGGGTCAAATTTTTATATTAGCTCTGACAGGTTTGAATTTTGATGATTTTATTGTGTAATTTTGGATAAATTGCATGTTCAATATGTGCAACTTATATTTCTTTAAAAAATTGTATTCCTTCATTAAAAAAGTATTGATAGTACGATTGCGAGGGACAACTACATCCATAGGTCTCGTACTGATGAAAAAATGAATTGTGAGGGAAACAATGTTGAAACTTCAAAGCCAGTCGCAGCAGATCAACTTTTTGTATATCTTGTAGTTTTGAAAATAGATGATTTTTTATTATACTTTAATGCTTTTTATACTTAGTCATACAAGGAATATTGAGAGAAAATAGCTATACTGTGGCACAAATCATCCCATAATTCATAAATTACATTTCTTTATATGATGCTTAAACCTTCTATTTCAGAAATATTTAGAGCTCCACTAACAGGGATCAATATTACACTTTGGAAGGTTTTTTTCATCTCAATTTGTGTTTATGCTTGGACTAGGAATTGAAAGGTTTTTTATGTTATACTATAGGGAATATGGGTAAAATTTAGATCTAAACTTTATTAGTTGTAATCTGAGGGAATTTTAATTTCCACTTCGTAGTTGTATTGAAGTTGTGATGTATTTAGAGTTGTGATTTCATGAAGAAAGTTTGGTGAAAAATTTATTGACTCAACTAATGTGTTGTTAACAGTGATTGTTGTTAAGCTCCCCATCCAACTCATCAAAAACTTTGAAAAGGACTTTGCACTAGCAGATGGCATTCCCTCAGAAAAATTACAGGAACTGAGGGGGTTTGGTTGCATAATCTGGGAGGGTGCAAGTCTAAGAGGCCCAACTCTTCGAAATTTTGAATTCATGGATAAGAAATGTGGAGCATGGATATTATAGTGCTGGATGGTCAAATATGACTTCGATTCCTCCTAGAGTTGATACATATTTTTGGTTTTGCACTATAATCCCTTGTCTGTGAAGATTAGGGCACATGAATATGGAATTTAAGGTAACTTAATCTGACATGGGTTGACTCATGTTCTTGTTTCTCCCATAAAAAAGGACAAGAAGGATTTATAAGGTGATCCTCTTGAAGGCCTCAGACTGCAATGTAGTACAAAGAGATGGAGATCAATTTATGAACACCCATCTCATGAAGAGGTTCATCTCTCCTAACTTTTGAAGTCATGGATAAGAAATGTGGAGCATGGGGATTATAGTGTCGAATGGCCAAACCTGATTTCGGTTCCTCCTAGAGTTGATTTCTCTTGCTGGTTTGGCACTATACTCTTTGATCCCTTAAGAGTAGGCCTCATGGATTGGAAATTTAGGATAATTTGGGATGACATGGGTTGATCCCTCTTGTTTCTCTAATCAGAAAGGACAAGCATGATTTATAAAGTGCTCCTCCTTAAGGCCTCCGACTGAAATGTAGTACAAAGATATGGAGATATGTTTCGGAACACTCATCTCATGAAGAGGAAAAATCATCTTTGGCTATTATAGTTTATAATGATGTAGTTCCAAGCGCTTGGTATTTGTTAGGGTTTCACTAGTAATGAATGTAGCCATTTTGAGTTGGCCCATTTCCCAAGGTTTCTTTCCAACTATGAAATAAATAATTTATATGAATGTGATTTTCCTGGCTAACCAGCGAGGCACCCGGTTTTCTATTCCTTGTAGGTGTACAAACATATAGTTGAACATAAAACCTAATTTTTATAAAAAATAAATTGTCAGTTGAGCAAAAAATCAGGTTAAATAAATGTCACATGTTTATTTTACTTGATATATTATATGTTTGGGATGTTTTTTTCAACATATTTTCTGGGTTAATTTTCCCATAATCCTACATCGATTTGTTGGAACCACATATATAAGTTGTGAACTCTCCACAAGCTGAGTGCCCTAGAGGTTTTTCAGGGTGCTAAATTTATATATAAATAATCAAAAGAAAATTTTAAACAACAAAGATTAATATTTGACCAAAAACAATATCACCAAAGTCCGGCCAAAAATATCAAAACGTATAATGATTAGACCATGTCATTTTATTCCTTAAATTTCCATAGGTATTTTAGACTGATTATAAAATATATTTATGATCTCCATTATGTTATTCTAAGGAGCCATATGAAAGCATGGATTTAAATGACTTTTAAAACCCTATAGATCCCATAAAGTTGCAACTCTAGGTATTTTCCACTCTCTCCAACTAAAGTTACAGTGGTGCCTCTCGGTGTTCTCAGTGAGAACCCATAAAATATTTCAACATTAGGCCATTCTGAATACCTAAAGTATACATCTTAAATTCAATATCACCATGAATATCCTTGAATACCAAGCCATTTGTATGATAAAGATCAATCTCTGACTTCCCATTAATTGTCTTAAACATTTTGTAAGCTGCAATTTGTCCTACTTCAAATGCATTTAAACATTTTGTAAGCCCCATGGTATATTTTAGTAAGACATCATTTGGAAAAGACCCATGTCGATGGCATTAATGGTTTTTTAGGCTTGGTAATGTGATTTAAAGGGCTCTTCCTGCTAGATGTCATGTTTCAACTACATTATATTCTTGAGTCAGATGTTATTACCGATCCCTTCCATATATGGTACACTATAAAGTAATATTAGGATGGTATCACATATGCTGCTTAAAGGACAAAATTTTAGAATTTCTAACCCCTTTTTTTAAGGAATTATGGAGCTTTTTCAGTACCTATGGTATTTTGGTTTTTCCCGTAGCAAGTGCAATTTCTTTACAAGGAGAATAAATTCTCATCAAAAATTTAGAAACTGAAAATAAGTAGAGTGATATTTTTTGGTTAATTATCTTTCACATGTCACCTGTAATTTCAAAGAAATATCGATGATCCATAGTACTTTTATCCAACTATGGGCTAGAATTAGCATACAAAAAATTATGCTAATTATTTTTTCCTCATAGGAGATTCTCCTTCTGTGCAGGTCATCAGGTCATAAAGATGCATGCATGTGATCCCAATTTTATTGATTTGGATGTACCCCGGCCTTTTTTTGGGAATAAATAGTATTCTTTGAGATATCTAATTTCAACGAATGCTTTCTCGAGTTTGTAACACCATAAGTACATTGAGACAATCCATATTGTATATCTTGTCCAATAATTCATTGAGTTGGTGTGTAGCATTTGAATGCAGGCTCATTTGTTTTCAAGTTTTTTACCTCACTCAGTGGCATCTAACTCCCATGTCATTCAGCCACCACAAATCTTGTTAGGTTTTATGATGGATAATAATTTGACAGATTTTTATTGCATATTTCTTAATTTAATATTAAGAAATCTTTGTTGTTATTCTTCGAATCTTTGTTGTTATTCTTCACACTTCTCATTCCATAAATAATGGATATGTGCAGTTCCCTTGCATCCAGTAGGAATTGAACCCACGAGTCTCCCCTTTACTTGGCATAATGTGCTACTTCATGCTAACTTTTTTTATTTCTCCTGAGAATTAAGAAGTCAACAACTGTGTACTCAAAATTCCATGGCCTTGCACAAGTCAAGTTCATTATGAGTGGCTAATTTTAAAGTTTACTGTCAAACCAAATATTTACAAAATTTGAGTGGCTCGCACCTAACATTTTGCAATTTTTTTTTTCCTCAAGTGTGGTTATCTCGCAATATCATTCCCAAGTGTATAGGCTTAATACTATTTTTTGAAGTTGTATGTGATTAGAGGGATTGTCCTTGTTTACATTTCTTGGACAATGGACAAGAAGAAATTTCTACTGATATTTCATTAATTGTAATTTGTTTCTACCGAATGAAAGATTTGAAAGCTTTCAAGAGCCTTCCTTCTTCCAAAATGGTGGGAAACTGAGTTTTCCAATTTTAAGTATGTTTTGAATCTTTATGCTTCTATGGCATAGGAAAACTAAATAACTTGCCAATGATGTCTATAAATATTTTCTATGTGAGTACCTATTGATTATTACTCAATTTATGGAACAAATTTTATTCGTTGGAAAGAATTTTAATTGTCTTCTACAATTTTCCACCTTGGATTACCTCCAAGGACAAATTCTATGTTAGATGGGTATTTTCACCCAGGTCAAGGGTTGCCAAAACCTGTCCCAAGTTTTTGTATCCCATACTTTATTTGGGATGGGGACTTCATCCCATGAACTGAAACTAATCAAGATTTTCCCAGCAGGTGATTGAAGATGGCAGACCAAAGCAGGTACCCAAACCCTGTTTTTAGGTGCATTTGAGTACCTTGGGTTTGCATCCTTCACCCCCCAAGAAATCCATTTTCATTTAAAAAATGCCCAAAAATGTAAGGATAAAACCTCCCACAAAACTCTAATCCTTCTCTTACCTGACTCTTTCATGTACTCAAAACAAAAAATAACTTTTGATTTAATATGAAGGAGAGAACAAGCCAACAGTGAAGGTATTTCGGTGCTCTTTTCTTGCTGAAAATTTTGTGTACAACAATATATATTGAAGTGAAATGGACTACTTTCTTTAGTGATCAAAAGGAATTATTCAATTTTGAAAGTAGTATGGAATATGTACTTTCCACTTGCTTAATGGTTTAAGACATGAGATTCAAGGAATATTAATTTCAATTTTAATTTTCAATGCTAATGATCAAGTTGATTTTTCATTGTTTTTCTAATCATTGTATGATTTTGAAAAAATTCAATGAAACAATGTGCATGTTTTTGTTGTTACTTGCTGAAAATGATATTATTCAATGTGTGGTAACTTGTCTTCAAATCCTTTACTAAGAAAATTTTGGCAGAGGTTGAATGAATTCTGGAATTGATTGTGTGGCCTTGCATGTTGCAAAAAGCTCTAGGAACAAGTGAATTGAATTTTTGAATTTGTTTATCCAAAGATGATTGGATTAGGATTTATTTAAGCAATTGTAAGCATTGGAGAATTTTCTAATAGAATTATGAATGGAGAAGGTGCAGGTCACAAAAGAAAAAATAAAATGGTTCAGTATGGGAATGAATATTATGAAAATAACTCCTTATATGGTGATTCAACCTCTCAGCTATCTTCTAACATAGGGAATATTTGAAAATAAAACTTGGTTTGTGATGCAAATATAAGAACAAACATTAAAAAAGTGGATATGCTGGAAGAGTTTGAATCTGACAGGACTAGAAAGAGAAAAAATATTAAAGAAACATCAATGGGTGAAGCCAACAACAACAATAATGAGGAATCACAGGATTAGCAATGGAAGTTTGAAGTGATAGCTGAAGGGAAGTATGAATCCAACCCATAAAATGAAGAGAATTGAACCGCCAACAAGATATTTTTTGTGTCCTTATACTATATAATATATACACATTCCCTTATATTAATTGACATTATCTTACAATCTATTAGGCTCATGAAAGTTATAATGACATTGAATCTGTGTTCCTCTCCCTTACTGCAGCAAAATAAAATCTCACCTAACCATCATTTCAAGAAACCTAAGCCACCCAAAAATGGCACGATTAGTGGGAATGCATTTCCTTTGATCATAAACTCAAGAGTGTAGAATCAGGGCACATATCCAAGAACAAAGAGTACAACAAAAAGTATCAAGGGTACATTTCTAATTTCAAAGAAAGGAAATGAAGCACATGATGATAGTGTTGAAATCCCATCACCTTCTTCTAATGGTTCACTTCACAGGCACATCAGCATTGGAACTATAAGGAAAAATTGTACTATTCCATGACCCTTTCTCTGGTTACTCAAAAAAGGGCTTCTTTAGGAGTGCAACATTCTAGTGGTGAGATAGTTGGTGTTGAATCTAAGCAGTCAATCATGAATAATTCCATATCTCCATTCGCTGAACAACGACAGATAATGGACTGAATGTTAAGAATTAGACAAGGTTCTATATTTTAGTTAATACATATAATTATGGAAAATTGTGTAAAATGTAGCTAAGAAAAACTAACCCCTGGAGAAATGGTTAGTCATTTGCTAGTTTCTATTTATTTTTATTAATGCCACATGGTATATATTTGATTGTGCTAGTTACTCGGACATGTTCCATATGCAAGAAAATTACTCATGATTGATGATTTTAATTTGGATTATAATTTCTTATACAATTAGTTACAAAATCTTCTTCCTCATTGAAAGGGAATGGTTCCTCATTTAAATTAGAATTACACTTGTATTTCCACAGAAATCCAATAATGGACAACCAAATAATGTTCCATAAAAATTTTCAATTTTCCCTAGTCATCCAAGTGTGTGCGGACCTTTCCAAACAAGTGGGAAGTAAAAATGTAGTTAAATTCAACCTAAGTTGATCCATAAAATGTCACGGCAGACATGCACCTCCAATATACATGCTCAACTTTTTCATTTGTACCAGAAAACATGCATGCATAATTCGTAACACCAAATCTATGAAGTCTAGTTTTGAAAAGTAATTTTTAATTTATAGATATGTTTATTGTTATTTTGATGTAAAATTTGCAGTGTAAAGCAGTGATACCCCTAATTTGTTCAAGGTCACGTGCAATAGATCCTCCTCTGAAACTGCCCTCCAAAATAACGCAATTCCAGACTGAAACTGCATTGTCATTGGATGTAATAGCTTGGCCTGATGCCAAAGATCTGAAATATTCTCAAGGACCTTCATTTATAATCTCCCAATGGAAGGAATCCTTCCTCCACTGCAAAACTAGCTCAGAAAGTGGGTTTCTCAACCCTCCACTGCAACACCCTACAACACAACACAAATCTGAATAGACATTGCACTGTAGCTAAAGAATGAAGTTTGGCTAGAATGCCATATGTGTGGAAATTATAGTACAATACTCTTCCTAGAGGCTACCTCAAGGGAAGAGGTGGGATCCCCTCTCGGGACACCAGATGCTAAACAACACAACAATCTCAGCTAAAAAACTAAAGAGTGCAACAAGTCATATAGACCCTAAACAAAATAATATAAAAAATTGATTTCGAAGGCTACCTTACCCTTCCTTATAAACTTAATGAGCTTCCTCACCTTGGGTACCATCCACTAGTGCCACTACCTCCATGCAAGGTTTCTCCAACCAAAACTATGTTGTCCCTCATTAATTGTCCACTCCTCCATAACAACGATGTTGATTTGGTCAAAGTTGACCCATTCGACATGCTCCATCCCCTGTTCACACTCAAAGGTGCTTTATTTAGCTGCTTAGATAGTCTCCTTTCACACTTGAAGTGTTTTTATTGTTGCTAAGGAGATTTATGGGCCTCCCTACCCACTTATTCACCTACCTAGTGACAAAACAATCTATAATATTCCATTTAGCTAAAAGCTAGATTTTTGGAATATTATAGTCCTCCCCTCCAAAATGTTGCTTGTCCTTAAGAAACTATAAGGGTTGAGAAAAATTCTCCCCTCATCCTCTTGTGGCCTCCTCATAAAATAGTCTCCACCACTGCTTGATATATTCTACAATAATTTTGTCTCCCAATGGTTCCTCCCAAATGTGTAAGTTGGCCTTTGGTGGATAAACCAAATGGCTCTCATCATGAGAAAATTGAAGGTCTATATGGAAAAATTCTGGCTATCGAATGGCCTCTTCAAGGTAGGAGTGATGACAAGCATAGGGGATCTCATTCCCAATGAGAGACTCCCATCCCCTTGCTATCATCCAAATGAAATGAATCACCTTCCAAGATGGTAATTCATAGAAAAGTTCCTCCCAAATGTTCATGAGAGGCATCTCCCAAGTGCTCCAAACAATCATATGGCTCACTTCATAAAGAAACAAGTGATCTAATGTAGTGGCCGTATCATCTCCCATACTCCCCTTAAAGAATGAAGCATAAAAGGTGTGGAAAATTTAATTCCCAATGGACACAGCCAACCAATGTGCCTTCCCTCCCATCATCTTCCTAACAAAGATAAGAGAATCATCAACATATGGGATCATGATCAAATTCATGCTAGCTGTCATGTGTAGTACTGGGGAATGGAAATAGTCCCTCAAGTGCAACTAGCACAATTTTGCTCCTAACTGCCATATAATATGATATAACGTGTTTCCCCCACCACTTGTTTGCTGCCCCAATCTTCTCGCATGCTTGGAGAGGGTGTATGATGTTTGGTGTCAATGAAGCACACCATGAAGAATACATCATCTCCCCAAAATATTCTAGGGAGTGGCCTGTTAGTCATCAATAATTTTTACCTGTTTATATGACTAAATGCTTTGTCCTAGATTTCTAGAAACAAAATTCAAGAATCATGTGAGTTCTAGAAATCACCTCAAACATAAATTTTTCACTATCCTATTTCCCTATTAAATCACGGCCAATATATCACCCAAACAAGACAAAATCGTGGACTGATGCCCCACACTCTCACTATGTTTTCCACCTCTACCTATAACACTCTGTCTCTATTTTCTTAAGCCTTCTATTTTCATACTTTATTTCGCCAGGTAAACTAAACATTTTTTCCCTACTCATCAAGTGCCTCAAGCAATGGTGTTGTCAAAACTCCATGTATAAAGGCCCTTTGAAGTATAACAAGTTTTTCTAGTTATCTAGGATGATAGTGCATAATAGAGTGTCAAAAACCCTGTCTCCTCATCCAAACCCTAATTCAAGTTTTCATTCAAAAAACCTATTCCAAGGGCATTACAATGAGTCAAATAGGGTCACCTAGGTTATGCACTATCATGGTCCTGAATCCATTGTTTCCACAGATATTTAGTGGTGAAGTCAAAAGAACAAAGGAATACCAAAGAATATCAAAGACCTCCAAAGATATCCTCTTGATCAAGTAGTAAGCCTGCAAAGGAGAAATTTACCATGTCCAAGAATTTTTGCAAGAATGTTTTGTAAATGGTCAACAACAGATACAGAGGAAAAGAAGGAGACCTAAAAATCTCATAAAGGCATCCACAGATGGTAGTAAGATACAACAGGCTTAAGTTTACAAGGGAGATCATGATCTCATGAGAGATTGTTATGAAGTGCTGCCCATCAAAAGATCCATGTAGGTCCTAAAAGATAGTGGCACATAAGCAACATTCTACATCAATCAAAAAGATCATTAAAAAGTTGTTTGGCTTCAAGCAGGAATCTTGTAGAGGGACAGCTGCCCTTTGCTTACATTCCTACAAAGAAGACCAAAAGGCCATCAGATTAGCCATGAGGTAAGGTTAAAAAGGAGGATCATCATGGGATGACCATTTACAACCTAGAAGAAAGTAGCAAGGTATACAAAGGCAAAGAACACCTAAAAACCCTTCAAATGACCATTGTAGGCTTTTAGACATAAATAGTGAGTTTGATAAGTGTCTCTTTGACAACTCAGGATTTGACACTAATTGTTTTTCTAAAGTATCCCTAAAAACTCAGAATATTGGGAAGATAGACAAAGATGGTCAAAACAGTGACAAAGAAAACCTCTTTCATCACAACAGATGGTTTCAAGGATTTTAAAGCTACATTATAGGGTTTGGCAGACAAGCACTAAAACCACCTTAGAAAAAGGTACAATTAGAGGTTAAAGAAGATCAAAAGGGGCAGACATGATATTAAACACTCCAATACACCAAGGGTAGAAAAATGATGAACAATATCAGCCTAAATAGGCAGGAAATGTCAGTTCAAGGTTCTTTCTCTAGAAAAGGAAAAAGTTAGAAGCATATTCAAATTTTCAAAAGGGGTAAGCATGAGTTAAAAGACAGTGAGAAAAAGTGAAAAGGAATGAACATTATTAAAGTGGGTTTTGTTTCTAATTTTCCAAAAGAGGTATAAAATCCCTACAAAGAAACATCTCCCTGCTCCTTTGCTCATTTACACTCACAGAGAGGGTTTCCAATTTTTCTGCTAGAAGTCCTTGGGTGAATTTTTCCAGGTGCTATGCTCCTGTAGAGTCACGCTGCATGCCTATAGCTTCTCCCAGTGTAAATTTTCATTGTGTGCTACACACCTGAAAATTGGTGTTGCGCTCCTACGTTTGTGCCCAGCGTCTAGACGCTGAACGAGGGCATGTAGAGGAGTGACTTGAACCACCCAACACTGTTTTGCGCTCCTGCCACTGTGATGCGCTCTTGCAC
This sequence comes from Pinus albicaulis, assembly GCA_034641835.2. Lineage (NCBI taxonomy): Eukaryota > Viridiplantae > Streptophyta > Pinopsida > Pinales > Pinaceae > Pinus > Pinus albicaulis. The sequence goes on from JAXQQM020072984.1 coordinate 213,003, forward strand.
TGCTCTAGACGCTGAATGAGGGAATGTTCAGGAGTGACCTGAACTGCTCGACACCATGCTGTGCTCCTGCCACTATGCTGTGCTCCTAACGCTCTTTTGCAGCCTGCATTTTGAGCCATTTTCTCTGCTGTGGAGGCACTTCAAGAGGTATTTTGAACCTTTTCCTGCATATCCATGGTTTTCTAAAGATAAGGCCACTAAGAAATTTGAAAATTGGTGTTAGAGAAGGAAATTAAATCCTAAAAGACAACACTTAACCTACACACTACTATGCCTTGACCTAGTCAGATAACTCATCATTTCCTTTATTCCCTTTCCACATCATTTCACTAGCAGTGCCATTTCTCTTTAAGGATCTTGAGGCAGGGGTAAAGAAAGACAAAATGTCTAAAGAAGAGAATGTTGGCATAGATGAGGTGACTCAAAGGCCTAAAAAGTAGCAAAGGAAGGGAGGGATGCCAAATAGGTTTGAACCTATAAACACTGAAGAGTTGATAACCTACCCTACTATTTTGACCTGTTTTCAAGATTTAGGCTACTATGAATTCTGTAAAAAGGTACAAAAGCTCCAGAGTCACCCTTAGTTGACGAAGCTCTTTGCCCTAAACCTTCATAAACATAACATGCACCTAGATGGGGTAAAATTTGAGTTGACTGCTTATGCCATCTCTAGGGCCACTAGAATTCCTTGCATAGGAGAAAGGTGGTTCAAACAAAAGTATCTAGACTTAAGCCACTATCACCCATTCTTGAAACCAAGTTGTCAAGCTCACTGTAAAACTATGTTCCCATTCTCTCATCTATTAGATGGACATACTCTCCTAATGAATATCATCATGAAATAATTCACCTGTGAGGGTAGGTTCTCAAGATTCTATTCATACCACATAATGCTCCTCATGCACTTCACCAAAACCAAGCTGCTACACGTGCCCTACTACCTTTGCAAAATTATTGAGAAAATGTCTTCCATCATGCATAAAAGGCCTCCATCCCAACAAATGTCAAGCCTTTTTCATCATTCCCTCATCAAAGTGATTGTATCACACCAACTAGAACAACTAGGAATCCCTTGGGAGGTTTTCATCTCCCACGATGATTTCAAAAATATACAGCCCAATCCTCTGCAATGTCTACCATCATCATCTCAAAATCCTCCTCACAGACCTCCATCATCTTCCACTGACCTTGGTTCATCTTCTTCCCATGAATCATTTCCTCAAATAGACCTTCCTCATCCACCTTCCCCTAAGCAATCAGAAAATGAAGAAAGCAGTGATGACCAAGAAGAATGTAGTGATGGCCAAGAAGAAAGAAGTGAGGAAGAGGATGATGGAAATGAAGAAAATAGTGAAGAAGAGGAAGATGGAAAAAAGGACAATAAAAATGAAGAAAATTGTGAGGGCCAAGAATAAAGTAGTAATGGCCATGAAGAAAGCAGTGATGAAAAAGAAGAAAATAGTGAGGGAAAGGAAGATGAAAATAAAGGAAAAAGTGAAGAAGAGGAAGGTGGTAGAGAGGGAGATAGCAAAGAATAAATTAACAAAGGAAATGACAAATATTATTGTGTTGATAAAGAATAAAACAAAATTGAAACTAATGAGCCTCATAATGAGCAAAAAGGCCAAAATAGTGGGTCTTATGATGAAGAAAATGACAGTGACAAGAATACATATGAAGATAGCGGGGAGGAGGTATATGATGCAAATGAAGAACATAGTGAGGAAGAGGAAGATAAAAAAGAAAACATCAGTGAAGAAACCTATGAAATCAATGAAGAAAACAAAAATGACAGTGACAAGACTAGCAAAGACAGCCAAGAAACAAAGTTTGAAGTTGTTTTCCGTAGGCAAGAAAATGATGACAAAGGGCCAAGAAATGAAGATAAGGAGCAGGGCAGTGAAGGAGAGATCAACCAAAGGGACTCACCTAGTGAAGAAATAAATGAACCCCACAGTGATGGGAAAATTAATGAAGGTACCCAAGACAGTGACCCTACAAAGGATGCAAATAGTGATACAAAGGATCAATTTGACAATGAATACAGTGGGTCAAAAGATGATGAGGAAGAGGAAAATCATGAAGAAGAAAGAGAATTTGAGCTCATTCACATAGAAAGTGATGAGGAAAATGAGACAAGAATAGTAAAATCTCTTCTATAAGACTGGAATGCACAAATCAAAGACTTAGAATTTGAGTTAGAAAGGTCTAAGGATCTCATTCACTTTTTGCAGATGCAGAACAAATAAATGGGTGGCTAGCTGGCCATCTATGAAGCAAGGGTGCTCAAATATGAAAAAGAGGCTCAAAGGTCACAAGCGCAGTTGGAGGAATACATGGGTGATTATGAGGAGGATAGTGGTAAAGAAGTCTAGACTAGAAAAATACCTAAGACTATGGGTCTTAGGAAAGCATTGGCAAAACAGAGAGAGGAAGAATCAGACCAAGCACAACAATTTCCACTCACCAAGATCCTTGCCATGGAAATTGAGCATAACATGGAATCATGGCTTGAGAGAGCCAACATACATCTAGAGGCCAAATTGGATAAGGCCAACAAATACTTGAGCTTGGAAAGGAGAATGATTGAGCACTATAAACGGAGAGATCACTTTGCAAGGAAAAAGCTCAAAACTGCCCAAAATGAGGGCCCGACACCAAATGATGAAAAATACCAATCTAGGCTTGGAATTTTGGCCCAATTTTCTCTACAAGTCTCCAAGGAACCATGAGGCACCCACCTACCAATTTTGAGGGCAATTGAACAAGTTTTTGTTTTTTGTAAATTTTGAGCCTAGAACCGCAGCACACCCTGTGCTGCGTTTTTTCCCAAGTAATCTTCAGGAGGATTAGCTTAAATTTTTGGATTCCCCATCACAAGAGGAGTATTCTCACCAAATTTCAGCTCAATTGGAGTTTTTTTGACCCCTAAAAAGGGTCAAAAACACTCATTTTTTCACCTTTCTGCCCACTTTTCTGAGCATGTGTTCCGCTCCTAACAGTATTGGATTTTTCTACTTTTTTGGCAACTTGAATAGGTCAGATTGAAAAAATAAAGGTAGATATGGAAATTAGACTTAAATTTCTTTCCAACGAACCATCTCGGAGCCTTTTTCGACATCGTGAAGGCCTCCAAAACACTGTTGCAAAAAGGCCTATTTTTGCGCTGCACTCCTGGAAAGTTTTTAAATTTTGACGCAGTGTGCTGTGCTCCTGTGTCTGACTGTGAAGAATGTGAATTTGGCAAGTTTTATTAGGCATGTCAGGCCTAAAAGTCAATTTTATTTCCATTTATAGTCGGAAAAGATATTTATTTAGATATTTTTGTGCCTTGTGCTTTGCAAAGCCTCAAGGACAAGTTAGGATATTTATTTTGGGCCAATAGGCTTCTAGTTACTTTCTATGGCTCTCCTCTTCCTTGTTTTTTATATAAGGCATGATGATCCATTGTAAAATGTTGGGACTTGATGTGTTTAAGAGCAATACATGGTTTTACGAGCTTGGAGAAGAAATTTGGTTTTCTGAAGTGAATGAATGGCTTGTTTGGCTTGATGCTGGAGAAGCTTGTTTGCAGGATTCCATAACTTGATGAATGGTGATGTTTTCCTAAATTTTTAATGTTTTCTTGTCCTCATTTTGTCTCATTTTTCTTGGTTGTTATAGATCAAAAAATTATAGGCTGAGACATGCTCATGGAAGCACCTCAAACCTCCTGTTTGTTATACCTTTGATGTTTTCCTCTTTTAGTCATCTTAAGGAATTCTTGACTGCTCCTTAAGCCCACTAAAACTTATTTTGTTTCATGAATGGTTATTATGCTAGCTTATAAGTATGATTTATGGCATGCCCTGCTTATTTAAATTTTTCAGAACCCTATCTTGAAGCTTTCCTATGGAATATTGATTGATTAGGTTAAGACAAAGAGGTCTCGTTTTGATCTTGCCCTTTGCCCATGGTTACCAACTTATTTCAGAGTTCCCAATAGTTTGATATATGTTGTTTAGGAGTTCCCTCTCCATATATTCAGTTGTTTCTTTACCTTATGTGCTTTCCCAAAAATTTGAAGGTGAATTTCTAAAGTTAGGAGTTCTAATGCTTCTATGTATCACCGAAATGTTCATTTTACATGTTTATCAATTTGAGTATTGTTCATAGAGATTAATGGTTTGCCTACCTCATGAGTTATTGCTTCAGAATATATATGTTTAAGACCTCTTATTTTTTCCCAAACTTGACGTTAATTTCACCTCATACATAACCTAAAGGATCCATTAACCTTGCTAAATTGGCCCTGCAATACACTCTGTTTCATTTGTTAGACACCCTTGACTTCATCTGACCCCATAGCCCTATTGATTTGATAATATCTCATTCCACCTATCCTACTTAATCATCTTACCCCAACCCAAAAAAAACAAACAAAACTACACTTAACAACTAGCCTAAAATCAATCATCCTAAGCGAACAAGTTCACATCCTTCGCATAATAGAGAGATCCCTCTCTGAGTCCAGGAAGGCTAGGTCCTAGGGCTCTAAAGACTGGTCTAATGTTACCCTATCATTTGGTTTAGCCAATCTGCCAAATCACGGGACCTTAACATAATGGCGATCACAGTGGGACTGAGTACATAGTAGCCTAAAAACTCTTATAGACTCTTTTAACCCTCAGTTAAACTTTGAAATTCTATGATTTGTAAATCACTTCATCACCTTCACCAACACAATGGTGATCATGATGCAACCTCTGATCTTAGTGACAATCTAAGTATTCCTTAGGACTTCAGAAATCTTCGTCAAATCATAGAGAACTTAATTGATAGCCTAAGAGTAGAATCTGGCTTTCTCACCATCTTAGCAAATTGATGACTCAACTATAGGACACTCTTGCATAACTTAAGGGTTTCATATATAAACTCAAAAGACCCCAAAACATTTCTAGATTGGATTTTTTTCAGTATTGGTGGTGGACCATAGACAACATATCTTCGAAACAACTAAAAATATCCACCTGGCGACTCCACTAAGCCTCCAGTGGGCCTTTTAACTTTACTAGTGTCCTTAAACTCCTGTAGGACTGCATCAAACCAGGTCTGAAAATTCTAGAACCTTAGTCACACACTGTGTGAGTTTAGAAAACATAGAAGAGGAAATTTTTTTGAAAAAATCTAAAAAACTTTTAGCCTCTCTAAATTTTGAATTTGAAATCTGGCTCCGCGAAGAATCAATACTAGATCTCATTTGGACCCAAACCCTCCTACTATAGTTGATGACCCAGAAAATATTTTGTGGAAAAATTCTGAAACTGGAAACTTAGCTACTAATAGGACCATTCATAAAGCAAGCTCTATACCTGAATATCTTACAGCATTAAAAGATCCCCAGTTTGACTTGCGCCATACAAAAAAAAAATTTAGGACTAAGTCACAAAGCAGGATCGACCATACCGACCCTGAGCCCATAGACTTGCAGCAGAGTCTTAGCAGAGAAGCTTCTCCTTCCACACCACCTGATTTCAAACTTCTCCACCACTTTGGCTCTTTTCACCCCATGTCTGCTCAAAATCAGTTTACTAGTCCGAGTACTTTCACCACACCCATTCACACCCCCACTATGAAAACCACTCCATCATATAGCACAAATCCTCTACTTGTAAATCCACCACTAGCCCCTACCATGGCATCATGGTATGCACCCCTTGTGTTACCACAACCATTAGTTCCTTTTCCAAATGATTACCAATCCAGAATCCCACACTTCACCGGGGTTGAATCCACTACTGCCCAATAACATGTAGATAGAATAAATAATGCCTTTGACTACATGGAATTAGAAGAGGAAACCATGAAAATGAGGATGTTTACCCAAAGCCTAGGAGGAGAATCTAAGAAATGGTTCAAAAGCCTAACTCCCAACAGCATACATGATCTCCCTTCCATTTACCAAACTTTCATAAACAAATGGGAAATCAAGAAAAACCCTCTTAAGATCCTCTGGGAATATAGAAATATTAAAATAAACACGGGGGAAAGTGTCCAAGACTATTGCACTAGGTTCAATAGTGTTTACAACGCACTACCACCAAACATGAAATCCCCATTAGGCCTAGCCTTAGCTAAATTCCTGGAGGGTTTTGACCCTGAAATGGCCTACCAGCTAAGAGAAAGGAAGCCCTTAACCTTAGAAGACATGCAAAAAGGAGCTATAATCGTAGAGGCCAACTTAATTGAAAAAAGAGATAGGCTAAGATCAGAAAAGAGGGTCACATACAAAGATGACACCATGCCCTCCACCTCCTCATCTGATTCCAAGATGGACAACCTTCTTAGGACCATGGAAAGAATGATGGAAAGAACAAGCATAATTGAAAGAGCACCCCCTAGGGAAAACCAACCAAATCCCCATAACAGAAACTGGAATCAAAATTTTAGAGGAGACCCACCCCAAAACAGACCAAGGGAAAATGATCAACAAGTCAGGCCACCCTTCCGAGATAACTATGTTGACGAAGGGGAAAGAGATATTGAACAATCAGATGAAAATCATCTAAACTTAATAGGCTCTGATAGTGAGGGTGATGTTTTTCTCACAGAGGAAGAACAAGGTTTTTTCTCCTCAAACCAAGATGAAATGAGCTATAAAGATTTCGAAGACCATGAATTTGGATTAGAAAATTTGATAATGGAAGTCCATAGGCAATATGTTCTTAGGAGTAAGAAAAACCAAGACAACTCCAGGAAAAACAACTCAGACACTTCTGTTATGAAAACTCTCAAAAACATTCTTAAAAGAAAAATAGACAATAACAATACCATGGCTAAGAAAACTGATCCTAACAAGGATAAAAAAAGCCAACAAGGTGTTAGCACAAGCTATCCTAGCACCTCTACTAGTGGCCCTGAGAAAACTCTACTGACCAAAGCCCCGAATCAAAATCAGCAAATTAAAAATGTGGAAAAATTTATGGTTGATAAAACTGATGTAAATATGTCCAAAACTCAAGTACCTTTCAGTTTTGAAGGAGAGATTGATAAAATAAAAATAACCATCCCTCTCACTAAACTGGTAGCTCAGGATATGTACAAATCTCAAGTTCTGAAAGTTTTCAACATAGTAAATGATAGCAATACTCTGAATCTGACGGATGATAAACCATAGCTTTTGTTTGGACCCGAAGTAGATGGAAAATACTAATAAGGAGCCATTACTCCATTCTATGTTAGCCTAAACATACACAAAAAAAATCCTACATAATGCCATGCTAGACTCTCGTGACTCTCACAACCTCATGCCAAAGGTAGTGATGGAAAGGTTAGGCCTAGAAATAACCAGGCCTTACAAAGATCTGTATTCTTTTGTTTCAAGCAGGGTTAAGTGCTTGGGCTTAATCAAGGACTTATGTGTCAATCTAACACAAATCCCTGCTAAGCGCCTAGTCATGAACATAGTCGTGGCTAACATTCCCTCCAAATATGGCATGCTTTTGTCCCTATCTTGGGGAGCCAAACTTCTGGGAAACCTCCAACTTGACATGTCTTATGCTACCATCCCAATTTTTAACCAAACAAGGAGACTCTACTGGGAATATCACATGAAGTATATGGTAAGTAGCCTAGATAGACCCAACAACACCCCTATCTATTCCATTCATTCAGACTTGGACTCATTCATCTTGTATAACAAAAATGAACTTGATGAGAAAGTGAATGAATATTGTGAAGATCTATGTACACTACAACATCAAATCAATCCCTCTATGATGAGTTTGACAGTCAAAACTATCACAACCTTGAAACACCATAAGATAATAAAACATAAATTGATTTCCTGCAAATTGAGAATGAAATGTCAGAAACAAGAATCAGTTTAGAAAAGGGAACAAGTTGCTCAAAGGAAAGGCAAACCACAAAAACACAACTTCCTTCTTTTGCTAATCTAGACAAAATGAAATACCCTCACACAACACAAGTCTCTGGGAATCTAGAACAAGATGGTCTGATGTTTTTACCTTACCTAGATGCTTCATCATCCAAGAATTTTTCATTTTCAAAAAATTTGCCAATTTTCACAAATATTGCTATAGATCCCAAAGAAATATTTGTTAAAGATGATTTAGAGGAAGATAGCATGGGTAAACTTAAGAAGCTTGAAATAATTAAATTTTCTAAAATTTTATCACTACACACAAAACAAAGAAATACAAAATTGTGCAAAAGATTTCAGAATACTTATGTGTGTAGGCAAGCTAGTCTAAAAACCTATAACACAACCATTGTTCTAAAAAGCCCTCCTTTCAAAAAGAATCATAGAAACGTTGAGCAGTTAAGTTCCCTTAGAAAGAAGGCAAAAGGACATAGGCTTTGTATTGAATTTAGGTACCAAAATCAACCCTTCCAGAAAAGCAAATACCTCTTTACCAAGAGAGATCATGCTTTACAAAGGGTAGGGTTTTCTAACCAAATCTCATTGCATGATATTTTTCTAGGTTACCGTCAAATGATACCACTTCAAATCAATCAGTTCAAATATTTTTTCAAATTTCCTTGGGACAGTTGCATGCTTAAACAAATGCCTCCCAGGCTAGAAAGTGTTGGAGATACTTTCCAAAGAACTATGTTTCCAGATTTTAATTTCTTCACTATGGTATACATTGATGACATCATCATTTGTTTTAAAAATGATAAAGAATACATTTTTTACTTGAAGAAAATTTTGTAACAAAAAAAGGTATGGGAATCAAGAGTCAAGGAAGAAGCATCAAGGAGAACATGAGTTGTTTGAAAAATCTTGGAAAAATCGTTATATCATGTTTGTAAATGAAAATAACTATGGTCTCTATTCCAAAAAACTGAATGGAAAAAAAGTGTTAGGAGATCCTTTTGAAGATAGGATTCTCAAGTACCACTACTACAAAGATTCCTAGCTTTAATTTTTTACTCATTGTACATACCATAGTTTGAAGAAAAGGTCAAAAATAGAGAAAACACAAAAACATAGAAAAAATAGAAAAGAGGGCAGATTCTAAAGAAAAGGTACAACCTCATACCCAAAAAATAGTAATATTGAAAGTGTGCAAGTCTAAATGCCACTATTGGTGCAAAAAGAATGCCTTGTTCAGTCATCTAACCTAATCATGGATGAACATGTTTTAAATTTATTGTTGATAAGTTAGTGAAAAGAATGTTGGTCAAAACATTGAAGCTTGGCTTGTCAAAGAAAATAGATTAGGAAAGAAAGATACTGGTTCCACATGCTCAAAACAGAACCAAGGAGAAAAACGGGGATGAATAGCAAACTATGTATCTTAGCCCTGATTTTTCTAAGTCTTATTTTGTACAAAAATAACATTTGTGTGCAGCTTTCTTTTATGCCATGAACCCATGATAAATCAGATTGTCTAATCCCGATTTAGTCATGTTTTCAATTTCATGTTTTTAGCTTAGTAAATGAATCCTGTCAAACAATTTAACCTTGACAGTTGAATAGTATATGTAGAGAATAAAAGGAGTTCATTAGCCTAATTTGAACTCCCGGAAGAGGTAAGTATAAAAGTAGATAGTTGTTTTTGCTTGTAAAATAAAAATTTCAATGGGTTTTCTCATTCAAGTGCACCCAAGGAAGAAAAAATGTTAGGAGAGTAGGTTGGGTAGGTAAGAGTGAATTTGAGCTAATCATGCTTTCAGATTTTCAAAATCACCATTTCAGGGAAAGCAGCAACAAAAGAAAGAAGAAAACCCACCCAATGGATGAGGCATTGATCTTCATAAACCAAGAGATCTGAAATTCTGGACACCTCTTGAAAAGGAGCTTCCCTCCCTAAGTGGAGCCACTGTTAGTCATCAATAATTTTTACCTACTTAGATGACTAAATGCTTTGTCCTGGATTTCTAGAAACAAAATGCAAGAATCATGTGAGTTCTATAAATCACCTCAAACAGAAATTTTTCACTATCCTATTTCTCTGTCAAAGCATGGCCAATTTATAACCCAGAAAAGACCAAATCCTGGACTGATGTCCCACACTCTCACTATGTTTTCCACCTCTGCCTATAACACTATGTCTCTGTTTGCCTAAGCCTTCTATTTTCATACCTTATTTCGCCAAGTAAACTAAACTTTTTTCCCTACTCACTAAGTGCCTCAAGCAATGGTGTTGTCAAAACTCCCTGTCTAAAAGCCCTTTGAAGTATAACAAGGATTTCTAGTTGTCTAGGATGATAGTGCATAATAGAGTGTCAAAAACCCTATCTCCTCATCCAAACCCTGATTCAAGTTTTCAGTCAAAAAACCTATTCCAAGGGCTTTACAATGAGTCAAATAGGGTCACCTAGGTTATGCACTATCATGGTTCTGAATCCACCATTTACATAGATATTTAGAGGTTAATTCAAGAGAACAAAGGAATTAAGCTTGTCATTGTTCAAATAATATCAAAAACCTCCAAAGATATCCTCTTGATCAAGCAGTAAGCCCGCAAAGGAGAAATTTACCATGTCCAATCATTTCTGCAAGAATGTTTTCTAAATGTTCAACAGTAGAAACAGAGGCAAAGAAGGAGACCTAAAAAGCTCATAAAGGCATCCAAAAATGGTAGTAAGATACAACAGGCCTAAGTTTACAAGGGAGATTATGATATCATGAGAGATTGTTATGAAGTGTTGCCCATCAAAAGATCCATGTAGGTCCTAAGAGACAGTGGCACATATGCAACATTGTACATGAATAAAAAATATCATTGAAAATTTGTTTGGCTTCAAGCATGAATCTTGTAGAGGGACAACTGCCCTTTTCTTACATTTTTGCAAAGAAGACCAAAAAGCCACAAGATTAGCCATGAGGTAAGGTAAAAAGGGAGGATCATCATGAGAGGACCATTCACAAACTAGAAGAAAGCATCAAGGTATTTTTTTTATGGGAATCAAGATTCATGACTATTTTGACCAAGAAATAGAGCAAAGCTAAGGTTACAAAGGAAAAGAACACCTAAAAACCCTTCAAGTGATCATTGCAGGCTTTTAGAAATAAATAGTGAGTTTGATAAGTGTCTCTTTGAAAACTCAGGAGATGACATTGTTTGTTTTTATAAAGTATCCCTAAAAACTCAGAAGATTGGGAAGATAGACAAAGATGGTCAAAATAGTGACAAAGAAAACCTCCTTCATCACAGTAGATGGTTTCAAGGATTTTCAAGCTACCTTATAGGGTTTGGCAGACAAGCACTAAACCCAACTTAGTAAAAGGCACAATCAGAGGTTAAAGAAGATCAAAAGGGGTAGACATGAGAATAAATACTCCACTACACCAAGGGTAGAAAAATGATGAACAATATTAGCCTAAAGAGGCAGGAAATGCCAGTTCAAGGTTCTTTCTCTAGAAAAGGAAAAATTTATAAGCATATTCAAATTTTCAAAAGGGGCAAGCATGAGTTAAAAGACAATGAGAAAAAGTGAAAAGGAATGAACATGTTTAAATTGGGTTGTGTTTCTAATTTTCCAAAAGAGGTATAAAATCCCTACAAAGCAACATCTCCCCGCTCCTTTGCTCATTTACACTCACAAAGAGGGTTTCAAATTTTTCTGCTAGAAGTCTTTGGGTGAATTTTTCCAGACGTTGCACTCCTGTAGAGTCGCGATGCGTGCCTGTAGCTTCTCCCATTGTAAATTTTTACTGCGCGCTGTGCACCTCAAAATTGGTGTTGTGCTCCTGTGTTTGTGCCCGGGGTCTAGATGTTGAATGAGGGCACATTTAGGAGTGATTTGAACCACCCAACACCATGCTGCACTCCTACCACTGTGTTGCACTCCTGCCACTGCTCCAAACACTGAACGAGGGCACGTTCAGGAGTGAACTAAACTGCTCGACACCGTGTTGCGCTCCTGCCACTATTTTGCAGACTGCTTTATGAGCCATTTTCTCTGCTGTTGAGGCGCTTCAAGAGGTATTTTGAACCTTTTCCTGCATATGAATGGTTTTCTAAAGATAAGGCCACTAAGAAATTTGAGAATTGGTGTTAGAGAAGGCAGTTAAATCCTAAAAGACAACACTTAACCTACACACTACTATGCCTTGACCTAGTCAGACAAATCATCATCTCCTTTGTTCCCTTTCCACATCATTTCACTAGCAGTGACATTTCTCTTTAAGGATCTTGAGGCAGGGGTAAAGAAAGGCAAAATGTCTAAAGAAGAGAATGTTGACATAGATGAGGCGACTCAAAGGCCTAAAAAGAAACAAAGGAAGGTAGGGATGCCAAAAAGGTTTGAACCTATAAACACTAAAGAGTTGATAACCTCCCCTACTATTTTGACCTGTTTTCAAGAGTTGGGCTACTATGAATTATTTAAAAAGGTACAAAAGCTCCAGAGTCACCCTCAGTTGACTAAGCTCTTTTCCCTAAACCTTCATAAACATAAAGTACACCTATCCGGGGTAAAATTTTAGTTGATCGCCTATGCCATCTCTAGGGCCACTGGAATGCCTTGCATAGGAGAAAGGTGGTTCAAACAAAAGTATCTAGACCTAAGCCACTATCGCTCATTCTTGAAACCAAGTTGTCAAGCTGACTGTAAAAATATGTTCCCCTTCTCTCATCTATTGGACAAACATACTATCTTAATGAAGATCGTCATGAAATACTTCACCTGTGAGGGTAGGTTCTCGAGATTATATTCATACCACATAAGGCTCCTCATGCACTTCACCAAAACCAAGCTGCTACACATGCCCTACTATATTTTCAAAAGTACTAAGAAAATGTCTTACATCATGCAGAAAAGGCCTCCATCCCAACAAATGTCAAGCCTTTTTCGTCATTCCCTCATCAAAGTGATTGTCTCACACCAACTAGAACAACAAGGCATCCCTTGGGAGGTTTTCATCGTCCATGATGATTTCACAAATCCATAGCCCAATCCTCTATAAAGTATACCATCATCATCTCAAAATCCTCCTCACACATCTCCATCATATTACACTGACCGAGGTTCATCTTCTTCCCATGAATCATTTCCTCAAATAGACCTTCGTCATCTACCTTCCCCTAAGCAATCATAAAATGAAGAAAGCGGTGATGACCAAGAAGAAAGTAGTGATGGCCAAGAAGAAAGCAGTGAGGAAGAGGATGATGGAAATAAAGAAAATAGTGAAGAAGAGGAAGATGGAAAAAAGGAAAATAAAAATGAATAAAATAGTGAGGTCCAAGAAAAAAGCAGTATTGGCCATGAAGAAAGCAGTGATGAAAAAGAAGAAAACAATGAGGGAAAGGATGATGAAAATAAAGGAAAAAGTGAAGAAGAGGAAGGTGGAAAAGAGGGAGATAGCCAAGAAGAAATTAACAAAGGAAATTATAAAGATGACTGTGTTGATAAAGAAGAAAACATAGTTGAAACTAATGAGCCTCATAATGAGAAAAAAGGCCAAAACTATGGGTCTTATGATGAATAAAATGACATTGACAAGAATACATATGAAGACAGTGGGGAGGAGGCATATGATGCAAATGAAGAACATAGTGAGGGAGAGGAAGATAACAAAGAAAACAACAGTGAGGAAGCCTATGAAAGCAATGAAGAAAACAAAAATAACAGTGACAAGAATGGCAAAGACAGGCAAGAAACAAAGTTTGAAGTTGTTTTCCGTAGGCAAGAAAATGATCACAAAGGGCCAAGAAATGAAGATAAGGAGTAGGGACGCACTACAAGAAAAAATGACATTGGTGAGGGTCGAAAAATGTCACCATAAGATCATTGGTGACAGTCAAAAGAGTCTCCGTCACCAAAAATTGAACGTCACCAAAGGTGGCATCGCCAAAAGTATAGGTGTTGTGGTGACATTCAAAGTCCGTCACTAATAATGATTTATAATGACGGATAGTGACCGTCACCATTTCATGTGAGCAATGGTGATGAACATTAGCCTCCATCACCAAAAATATAAGTGTTGTAGTGACATTCAAGGTTCGTCACGAATAATGATTATAATAATGGATAGTGACCGTCACCATTGCATATGAATAACAACAATTTATTGTGATGGACCTTTTATGACCGTCACTATTAATGCATATATATGGTGACGTTCATTGACCATCACCATTTCATATGACCAACAATAATTTATGGTGATGGACCTTTCATGACCATCACTATTGATGCATATATATATGGTGGTGATTGTTGACCGTCACCATTCCATATTTTGGTGAGGGTTGAAAATTTTCACTATAAGCTCATTGGTGAGGTTCAAAAGAGCCCATTTCACCAAAAACTGATCGTCACCATTCTATATGAATATTAGGGCACGATGGAATCGAACCACCAATGTCCTGCTTGTAAAGTAGGTGCTCTTCCATTGAGCTAGCACCCTTTAAAAGATTAATATTTAAAATATTATACCTTGAAACTCTATAAATTGTAAATTCTACAACGTTCAATCAATTATAAAATTTTGTAAAGTCTTGGAAAATCTTTTATTAAAGAAGAAAAATACCATTGAAGTTGCAAGTCCCTACCTAATGGTTATGGAAGTTATGAAAAGTAGGTAGGTGTAGGGAAAATTAGTTATGTATAAGATACTCTATGTTAAGTTGAATACTCAATTAGAAGTGAAACTTTGAAGACATTTATAGCCTATAAATGACCTATAATTATCAAACCTAAAATTTTCAATTATACCAAATATTTATTTCTCACCTTGTGAATCATGTAAATATATTGTGGCAGCGTAAAATTATTCCTCGAAAAGACTGATTTGCATGCCAAAAAGTAAAAAATAGTCAGTACATATGATGCAATTATGAATAATGAGCTACATGCTTGAATTCAACTAGTTATGGAATGTAGAAAACTAATTGGGAGTGCTTCTCATTATTAATTTAATTCAAGATGTAAAAATACAAAGGTCAATAACAATGATTTTGAAATGTAACAACTAAACATATGTTAAAATTGTAAGCACAAAATTTGATTAATATTCGTTACAACAAAAAAATATCCAAGGGACTTTCAGACACTTCCAAATCCACACCAAGCATGACTTTCAAAGGATGCAATTTCATTAATACAAGGAAAGCACTCTTTACCTCTCAATGATAACTATGTCCTCCCACAAGTACTTCAACCAACAAAAGGGTGTGAAGACAAGAACCTTAAAACAAAAAGAACTACATAATAAAAAAATACACTTTGAGAGTTTTGAACCCAGGTATCCATGTAAATAAAAAGCTCGATCACCTCACTGCTTGCCTCTAGACCACACTCCAATGGGCACAAAGCTTTTAGTTTTAAATGGAATCATCATAAATTTGATTTGATTCTCTACATTAACATTGGTGACTATTACCAGTAAACAATGAAGTTCAACTACGACAAATATTATATGCTAAAAAAACCAACAACATACAAAATGGCACTAAGCTTATGACTCACTCTCTGACCAAACATAATTGTGCATGTTGTCTCTCTTTGATGTCGCGGTTTGGTTAAACCATTATAACTAATTCCTTCCAAAACATGTTCATCATGGGGAAAGATTGAACACCAATAAATAGGCTTATTATTATGTTGACCTCAAAGTCTAAAAGGACATGGAACTCCATATCCAGAGTATTCAATTGGTGAGTCCTACACTTTAATGTGAAGAATAATTTTTTTTTTGTTTAATTTATACAGTATATAATTATACCCTGAAAAGACACATTAACAAGTTTTCGCATATATGACCATCATCATAAGCTCATTAGTGATGGAGGAGTCACCAATGAGATTGTGGTAACTCCTACCATAAGAGTTCGCAAATTAGTTTATGAATGTCTGATTTGTTTGAGTTTGGGCCAAACCTAGTCAAATCTTACTAAGTTCGACCAAGATGCAATGAGCTTAATTATGTTTACATAAGCTATTCAACAAGACTGAACTGGGATTTCGAAAAGGAAGTTTGATAGAGATGACTACCCTGACATATTTGACAAATTTTCCCTTTTTGTATGTCTCAAAGAGAGAATTTGAACTAGCCTCCTCTTACCACAATGTGGCTAGATAAGCGATGTTAGAGTCGGTCTCTTCATCCCTCCGTCAGAGATCAAAATCTCTTTTGTTGCATTTCATTTTAGTTGTCTCATTCAGTTTAGTTAGCTGCATTCCATTAGGAGCATGGATCATCTGATGGAAGGGTCTTTTCACTCATATCCCTCATGTCATGTACCTGTTGGTCCGTATCTGTTCATCAAAGTCCATCAAAATTATTTCCAGTCATTGACAGTCAATGTTTGGCCTTTTGGTGGGAAAAGAGTCTTTTTAGGGTTTTCAGTCTCATTAGGTTTAGGGTTTCGTTAATTTAGTCTTCAAAGTATCCAATAATGCCAGCAGGAAAATGAAGAAGCTTCGAAATAAGTTTTCATTGCAAAAATTTCATCGTCATATTGCTTGATAATGATTTTTCTTCAAAACTCTGTTTTGAAGTAAAATCGTTAATTTCATCTTTTGTAATAAATGCCATGTAATTTTCTAAATTTTTAGTTGTCAATTTCTACAGGCACAGCCCTGGTCGCTTTTTCCAAATTACATGCCAGCCATCCCTGCAAAAAATAGACAAGAGTTTCGTCATTCAGTCAAAAAATCAAAGGAAACAAGCAAAACAGAGTTTATATTAAAAAGTGCAAAGTTCCAAAGTTCAAACATTAGCAAGT
Organism: Pinus albicaulis; assembly: GCA_034641835.2. Lineage (NCBI taxonomy): Eukaryota > Viridiplantae > Streptophyta > Pinopsida > Pinales > Pinaceae > Pinus > Pinus albicaulis. Next base: position 229,685 of record JAXQQM020072984.1, read on the forward strand.
GGGTTATTTCAAATAAAAAATCAAAGCCCATGCCATAAAAGATTTTTTTGTGTCTTCATAGATCATTTGCATACCAAGAGTTATCAAAGACCCAAGAGAAAATCGTGGAAGATCAAAACAGGGTTTGAAGGCCAGAAGTGTTAGTGAGTTTACAGTCGCGGCGCGTTGGGAGGTGGTCGCGGTGCACAAGCAAGTCGCGACGCATAAGGCCGCTCACCACAGTGCTGATTTGAACGGGTGTGGCGCATACACCGGTCGTGACGCACTAGGTTGTGCACGCGGCGCACAGGGCCGACACCCGAATTTTGTCACTGCCTCCAACAAAATTTCAAATTTCTTGGCCCCTCTGCTCCAAGTAAGTCAAATCATCTCGCAATTTTCCATTGATCGGTGTTTGGTGTGGTTTCAAAGATTGGTTGAAGAATTTGTAATGTCAAAAGTTAAACCCTATCCTTTTGTTAAAAAAAAATTGCTCTCTCAGGGTTTGAAATTGGTGTTTTAAAATAAGTTTGTGCCACATATCCCATTCTCTGTTATCTCCTCAATACACCATCCTCATACATCCCAAGGTCATTCACTCCTAAGTTATATTATCCCTATTCCTAAACCCTACCATTCCCTATGAATCTCCCTCTCTCATATCACTTATAAAAAATATATATATTCCCAAAACCCCAAATTTCCCAAACATTGTGGCTGTCCCTCCTCCCAGAGTTTGTCAAATTCTCAAAGAGAAAACTATCATTTGATTAAAACCTATTGTTCCCACTACCCATATTTCCCACAGTCCCTCTCACATCACCATATATTTGGCATTGAAACAAAAAACAACCAAATTCTCATTTCTCATTTTCAAACAAGCCAAACATACACTTGGCATAGACTTGTAACACCATGGAGACGGACATTGATTCATCATATGAACAAGACAATGATTCTATGACTGAGCTACATGTACCAAGAAGGCCTCGTAAAGGTGGCAAACATGTGAGAGAAGAGCCCACCTCATTGACTCAGTTGCAGGCCTACCCACTTGCCATCGCATGTTTTCGAGAGCAGTCATGCTATCATTATTGTGAGATGATTTCTTAGATTCAACATCATCAGGAATTGGCTCATTTGTTTGTTTTAAATTTGCATGATGGTCAGGTAACTCTTGCTGGTGTAAATTTTACCTTGACACCGGAAACCATTTCTCAAGCAACAGGAGTACTGAATGTAGGTGAAGAGTGGAACAAAAGACAACAGGTGGACAGAGTGCATTATGAACCATACATCAGGCCTAGCTATGTGAAGCAGCTCAGTAGGGTATTCCCATTCTGTTTCCTGAAGGAATCCTATGCGCCTTTGATGAGACTCATTATCAGGTACTTCAGTTGTGAGGGTCGGTTCTCATGCCTCTATGCATACCACATCAGGTTATTGATGCATTTCACGAGAGTGAAGATGATGAACATAACTTATTTCATGTGCCGGAACATAGAGAGAATGACCACTCTTGTGTAGAAGAAGACTCCCGAGCAGCAGTACAACAAAATTTATCACTATGCACTCATCAAGATTGTTGTTGTACATCAACTTAGATTGCAGGGCATTGCATGGGAGGATTCCATCTCCCATGACTTCTTCACAGCCCCTCAGCCTCCTCCAGAGATTTTTCATGATGCAGGTGAACCTTCAAATCAGTTTGACGGTCTCGAGACATAGCCTATCAGTGTGCCAGTTTTTGTTACTTATCAGAGAGGCACGAGAGCATTATTTGCAGCAGCCCGACAAGTACTATCTCCACCCGGGGTGGAAGGGGTCTCGTTGCCATCATTAGCAGCACAGGTATAGATACAGGATAGAGGTAAGAGGCCTATGTAGGATGAGGGCCCTTCAGGAGGCCAGGATATTGATTTCATATTGATTGATGAGGATTTGAGCTCTCCAAGCTCAAAATTGAGAGAGATCATTTAGGAGCAGAAAGCTGAGATCGACACATTGACCGACAAGTTGCAGAGAGCTCAATGGATCATAAACTATATGGAGCAGCGAACAAGTAGTTGGAGGATCAGTAGACGATCATGGAGTTGCAAAACATCCATGAGAACCGGCAAGCTGCCCGAAGAAGCCCATCCGAGATGACACCTATTGAGCGGGAGATTGAGGCTGATAGAGAGACTTGGCTTGAGAGGGTCAACATGCATCTTGAGAAATTGTTGGAGAAGGCAAAAAAGGAGAAGAACATGCTCAGACACATGAAGAACCATTATTGGGCACGCACTCATGTTTGCAAAGTGAGGATCAAGATCCTGAAAGCGAAGCTAAGGAGGGAACTAAAGCATCGTAAAAGGCATGATAGACTCAAAATTTTGGCTGAAGCTTCTTTGGCCTAGCATAGTGCTTGATGGAGGACATTCAGCCCAAATTTCAAGGAATTTGGGAAAAATTTTGTTAATTTTGAATTTTTTGGTCACAAAATAGATTTTCCTGCCCAACGTGTAGCGCCACTTGGCGCACGCTTATAATTGGCAGCTTTTTCATCAAGTTTTGGGTTGCCTAAAGGGTCAAAAACACCCTAAAAATGGCCTTTCTGCCACTTTTTGCACACACAGGAAGTAGTGTTGGGAGATTTGATTTTGGGAAGGGAAAATGGCAACCAAATCCAAAAATTTCACTTGGGTTGGAAAGTAGACAGGAAAGGCTTTCCAACGAGCTATCCTATGCTCAATTTGGACTTCGGGAAGGGCCTCAAAATGAGCTCCAAACTTGTGCTACGCATAGAGATTTCAGGCGCGGCGCATAGGGAAATTTGGCCTATTTTTCACTCAGCAGCTCAGAATTTCGCCTACTTTTGGCCATTTTGACTTTTTCATGTAACTCTTGGTGTAACTTGATGTAATTTCATAACCATGATGTAATTTTGGCACATTTTTACTCATTCTAGAAGATTCATTCACCAAAGGGTGAAATGTAAGTGAATGAATCAGTTTCCTAGCATATAGAGGCAAGTTGTTTCATTGCCTATTTTCCAGTTCCTAGTTTAGATATGGTTGAAAAAGCTCCTAGAATGATGAGATCGACCCCTAGAGGCATGGGGAGGAGCCTATATGATGTATTTTCTCAGTCATTTTCAGGGTTGGACATTTGGGATTGCTTGGCACTTCATTGTACATTTCATCTCTGCACTTTTGGAAAAGGAATAGACCAGGGTTTGCAGCAATCTTTGGGATCCTTGTGGCTCTGCGTTTTGATGGTGTTTTTCTCTATGTAATTTTAAGTTCACTAATGTTTATGTGTATCATTTCCCTTCTCCTTTCTTCTTAGATTAAACAAATGAGTGACTAAGGTGGAATTCATTAGCTTGCTTTGCTCTGCCTTCAATTTTGTTTAATTTTCCATTTTTTCATCTGTTTGAGGAGGTCTCTTGAAATAATATTTCCCTCTTCAGCTCCTCACTAGTCTGATCCATCCATTCAATCAATCTAAATCATCAAAACAATTTCCTTCCTTTCCCCAATCAGAACTCTACAAAAACTAGGCCTAATCCCCGCACCCAAAACTGCCTTTCCCTTTGATCCAACAAAAACCCCAAAAATCAAACTCAAACTCCTTTACTTATATACCTAGATTAAAATTAGCTTTTATTTCAAGTCGTCTCAAGCCCTATTGATTATTTTTGCTGAGATTGACCTGGAGAGAGCCCTCTCCTGTTCTGGTAGGGCTAGCTACCAGACTGAGCGTGGTTTGATGCTACCCTGAATTCTACCTTCCTTCAGCCTGAGGTAGATTTAGGCAATAACAAGTGAGACAAATTAGAACCAATGGTATCCACTAAGAGTTGTGAGTGAGGGGCATTCATTCTGCCAAAATATGCTCAAAACTTGCATCTGGCTTCAACCGTTTTTTTTTGTGTTGTTGCATCCATAAGCACAAACACAATTTTTTCATCAAAGAGGCTTGAACACTAATATGGGAAATTTTATCACCTCACTTTTACCAACTAGGCAAGCCACTATTTTAGAATTTATTTTAACTGTGGATTTTTATGCCAATTTTCTATTGGGTAAATTCAAATCAGTATTTTTTTTTAGACTTTGCCCAATGTTTCCTAGGTCCATGTCTTGTGACTGTGCTCTCTACTAGGATATAAAATTTTGAAAACTAATCTCTTTGAATCGAAAACTTGTACAATGATATAAATAGGCAACTCATGTCTTCCAATTCAGAGGTTACCCTAATTTAAGATCCCTCTCCACATTTTGGCCCAGATATGAAGTTGCACATGTTAACGAGGATTGGTTGTATAGTTTACAATAGTTGAGCAACCTTTTAAAAGGTGGTCCCAATTTGAATTCATAGGGAAGATATTTTAATTCATTAAAAACTGAAAGCTAACAATTTAGGCATGTCAATCAAGAAATGCTAAATCAATTTTTAAAATTTGACGTATGTTCAAGAAAGTAGTATATTTTGTAAATACTAAATACTAAATATCAAGCATTGTGGGTTAATGACCAACACAAATATACAGGAAAGAAAAAAAAGGAAATAAGAACAATGATGATCCTGTTTAACAAATTCGGCATCCACACGGGGTAAGTGTTAACTCTGAATAAATAGGAAGCAAGCAAGCAGCATAGCATTGGAAATATTATGAAGAAGATATGGCCCAGTCCAAACCCCCTGCATATCCTCAAAACCTAGATTTATCCACCATTCTCATACGCTTCATAGGGACTATATCCTCAAAACCTAGATTTATCCACCATTCTCATATGCTTCATAGGTTTATTCTAGCATAAGGAGCCATAGGGCACCTAGGGTATTGACTACCCGTTGGTTGACGGTTCGATTCCCAAATGAAATACACACCCCCCGCCACTGAATTTTGGAGGGTTTCGTTGACAAATTATGATGCATATGCCCTATCAAAGGCTACAAGTCTAATCACTACTCCTGTAGGTGATATCAGTTTCTTCTGTCCCAATATTAGGATGGAGCACAAGTTGCCTTATACCAATGGCTACCATCTGACTAAAAATAATTTTTCATATTCAAATCTCTTTAACCTAGATCCTATATGGAATTATACCACAAGATGATGATGATGATACAGATAATTACACCAGAAATAGTCAAGTCGACATTAATGGAATTAAAGGTTGTGACACAGTGCTTGCACAAATAAATGGTGGTTGGGCTAAGAGGCCATGAGATTTACCATTAGAGATGGCTTTAAAAACAAAATTGTACAATGTTGAACTAGAGGCTGGTTATAACTCATCTGCATGGAAAGATGCAGATATAAATGATGAAGATGATGATGACTTTGAGAAGCACATATCAAAGGAATATTATGGAAACATGCTTGGAGAACATGCACTAAAATTCAAGAAATCTAATAAGTTGAAAGTAGCAGCGGTTGTTGCTGCCCACATAGGTTCCTCCACTAAAAAGCATAATTCAAATGGGAAGAGTTGTAAATTAAGTCATGGTTCTCAAATGGTTCTAAAAGATGAGAGGAATCCACATGGATTAGACGTTCCTACTTTCTCAGGCCCTCACATAGATGATGTCGTCCAAAATCTAGGGAATTACAACCATCTCGACATTGCTCCTGAGCATGATCCTCATGCATCAACATATGGTTTATTGGAGATAGAAGAGGGAGTTTGTTTTAAAATTCCACCAGTTTATGACAAATTAGCACCATCTCTTATCTTCCCAACCTTTACAGATGTTCAAATAGAGGAGAATTTTTTGAAGGGTAGGCTAGATTTGAGATCTTTTTCTTCCATGATGGTTGCTAATAAAAGGATTAGACATCGGAACTATGCTAGAATGGGAGAACCTTACACAAAGTATGAGACTCTTCAGGGCGGGTTGAAAGCACTATCATCATCATGTGACTCAACCCAAAAGTTCTGTCTACAAGTATTTGATTCTGATTTGGAACAGTTGCCAGCATAGCAAGAACCATTAGACATTCAAAGGATGATTATGTCTGAAACAAGAAAATTACAAGTTTTTTATGTGAAGGTATTGGATAAAGCGGGTAGCTATGAGATTATTAAATGCAAGCTACCCAAGAAGAATCCTGTACAAAAATATCTATTTATGGTTGAAAGGGAGGATGCTGAGAAAATTGCAAAGAACTGGGCCAACATTGTCAAAAGAAACTTGCCAAAACACCATAAAAATTTCTCATTATATCACAAAAAACAATCAAATGATGCTAAACAATTGGTAGAATATTCCCAAAAGGGGGTTAAGGCTAGATCTGCATAGTCCTCGAAGTTGATGAAGGTCGCATCAATGTGCACCAGAAAATTAACTTGAGATATACTGCTATTTTGGAAAAAAAGCAGACAAAGAACAGGCTGAAATATGGAAAAAGGAAGAGAGGGATGCAATGGAAGCTTTGAAGCGTGAGGAAGATCTTAGAGAAGCTAAAAGGTAACAACAAAGGCTAAACCTTTTACTTTCACAGACAAATATTTAGAGTCATTTCATGCAGAATAAAACAACTTCTCAACCTACTGAACCTTCAATGCTAGTTGTTGGAGCCTCTACTGCCAAATTAGATGTGGATCAAAACATAGATGATGTGAAACCAATGGAGGAAGAAGATCTAAAAGAAACTACATTTAAAGAAGAAGCCATTATAGTTTCAAAGAATGCAGTCTCTGAACAGAGAAAGTGCATTTGATGACGAGTGTTTAAAATTTCGTGGAGCTGATAGCCTGACACTTTAAGGTGTGGCTGAAGGTTCTAGCAACATGGATTTGCTCAACCCTTCCTCAATTCCTCTTACCTCATCAATGCAAACACCAAAAATGTTCACTGGTATTCTGAAACAGTGCCAACTCAAGTTTCTTCAATGGTTTGTAAATTGTTATGAACAGGGACTGAATGGCATCCTAGCTGATAAAATGGGTTTAGGGAAGACCATTCAAGTAATGGAATCCTTAACTCATTTAGTTGAGGAAAATAACATAGGGGGACCATTTCTTGTGGTTGCACCTGACTGATGAAATTGGAAGGTTCTATCCTAATTTGATACCTCTCACTTACTGGGGTAATGAATGGATTGTACTTCGAAAAAATATAAATCCTAAATGACTTTATTTAAGGGAAGCACGTTTTCATATACTTGTCTCAAGTTACCAACTCCTTGTTAGTTGTAATTGATGAGAAGTACGTAAGGCAAGTTAAATGGAAGTATATGGTTTTAGATGAAGCTCAAGTGATTAAGAGTTCAAATAGTAAACGGTGGAAAATTCTCTTGGATTTCAACTATCCAAATCACCTTTTGCCTACTGGAATGCTCAGTCAAAATAACATGGCAGAAATTTGGGCACTGCTTCATTTTATCATGCCAACATTGTTTGATATCCATGAGAAATTCAATGAATGGTTCTCCAAAGGCATAGAAAACCATGCAGAGCATGGATGCACTTTGAATGAACGCCCACTTAATCAACTACATTTTTTCCTAAAGCCTTTTATTTTGCATCGAGTAAAGAAAGATGTGATCACCAAAATGAGAAATGAAAAGGAATTAATTATGAACTGTACATTGAGATCTCACCACCAAGCCTTTTATCAGGCTATCAAGAACAAGATTTTTGTAGCTGAATTACTTGATAGTGCCTGAGGTAATATAAAGTACAGAAAGGTTGAAAACCTCGCGAACATTTTTATCCAGTTGTGGAAGGTATGAAATCATCAAGGGTTATTTGAAAGGAATGAAGGGCGCATGACACAGTGCTTGCACAAATAAATGGTGGTTGGGCTAAGAGGCCATCAGAATTACCATCTGTTTCGGGGAAAATCACCCTAGAGGTTTGTTGGGTTTAAACCTCCACAGAGCAGGGCATGCTACTTAAGAAGGACTCACACAACCATACATGTTCATGAAAAACTAAATAGAGTAGATCGAGGAAGTTACCCGTAGGTCCTACGGTTGAAGCAGATCCCGCGAGGTCCAAACCCCCAGCAACCCTTCTTCCTTCTTAACCTAAAAGACAAGAAGAAACAAGCACGAAGAACTGGTTATACAGCATGTATCTAATCTAAATGTTAGTGAAATCCATATGAAACATTAGATAAACCATAATAAATGATTAAATAACAATATTCTCATATATGCAAGCAGACACTAACACGTATATTTCGAGAACAAGATGGTACTTTTGTATTATAAATAGCATGCACAGAAATAACGAGTGGAGAGATCACCTGAATCCTTCCACGATCTTCGAGCAGACCGTCGTCCGGATCCGTCCCACCCTTGCCTCGCTAAGACTCCTTCCGAATTGGTGCATACGAGATGACACATAAAGAGATGAGCATCTCCAGGAAACAAGGGTTTCCTGTAATGAACTGGGAAGTGCAGGAGGCACGGGAATTCAGACTTGGATAGGGAATACCAACAGAGTATAATATCAATAAATTCTCTCTCTCCCTTAGGCCATGCACATGAGGGGATTTTATACTCCCTCAAAGTAGTTTCAACAGTTGGAAACAGTTGGCCACGTGCTGGGGTGGTTGAACTACCAGAGTAACCATCAACCGAGCCCGAAAATAGGGAATTTTTATATATTTTTTAATGATTTTAATGGCATACATGGAAAAGTACATGTGGACTCGCGTATACACACAAAAAAGTCTGGGCATAACCGCGTATGGAGATTTTTACACTGTTTTTTAGTGAATTTGTCCAAGTCTGTAGGAATGGGTGCCCAAAGCCATAAAAGCAATCATGAATCATATGAAGGTGAGAAATGATGCTATAACAGATGCCCCCTAATATATGAGGTCAGAAGGGGTATATGATGGCCGAAATGTATTATGCACATAGAAAGAACTTCACAAGGACAAGAGAGGACTTCACCAGATTTCAGCCTGCCAAAAACCAATGAAAGAAAACAGAGAGTCAACTCATGCTGAGGCGGGCATACCCATGCTCAATCAAAAATACATCATATAGAAAGTACTGAATAGATCCAACATGTATACAAGTATAGATGAACTGAAAGTACACAATGAATCATCTGAGCATGGCCCGGAAATATAAGTTTGAATCGATGTCCAAGTATCACATATAGAAAGCTGATCAAGGATGGTGCAACTGGATGTCTAATCATATAAGTAACTGAATCTCCAAGTACCGAATCATAAGAGGTGGAAAAAACGGTACAATCACGCAACTCGGGAGCCAACATATAGGATGCTGCTGTACTGAACTGCAACATATAAGGGTGGACGGCATCAATGGCAGAAACTGAATGGACTGTCAAAAGTGAACCGAGAAATGTTGATGCAACACAAGGTCTTCACCGATCACTATGGCACAATTCTACACAATGGGAATAAATGAGCTGAAGTCGACCATGTGAGAAATCGTTGGATTACCGGTCAATGATGTATATCGTTAACCAACGCGAGACAACCCACCAATAATGAAAATGAGTGTCAAGGTGACCCAGTACAATCTAACAAGTGCGAATGAATGAGTTGAAGTCGAACACTTGAGAGAATCTACCAATCAGGAGGCAATGATGAATCCCCACTGTCGATAGCGAAGAGTCTGCCACTGATGACTGCAAACCCTAAGGTACTGACAAAAAGACTCTAGACCTTATTCCCAGAGCAATGAGTCGGAGTCGATGGGAAAAGATCTGCCGGAAGGAAGGCATTAAGGCATCCCACATCAGTCCAGCGCGAGTGTAACCCGCAGGCCAAGATTTGGAAGGAATCAGACGAAGTAGAGTGATGGAACCAAAATCGAAGTACGTTTCCGACATGCACAAGATGAAGCTAGCGCACGGAAGAAACCCTCTGAACCAACCAATAATGAAAGCTGACACAGAGGCGAGAAATCCACCGATAGGGTCAAATGGAAATCAAGGTACTGCACGAATCCCAAGTGTGATAATGTGTGTTGACGTCGAACACAGGGGAAACCACTCAGTCAAAGACCCATAATGATGATCAAATGCTGAGCACAAGGTCACCTATCAATGATGGAAATAGGGCCAGGGTGCAGCTCTAGGTTTTCTCTCAGAGCAATGTGTCGTAGTTGATAAGAGACAAACCCTCCAGCAAGAAGTCAATGGGGACATTCTCAAACCAGCATGAGCAGAAGACCAAAACATCTGATGTGATAGAACAAGATACTGACAAGACCGGGAAGGCCGACTGAATAATGAGTCAAGAGACACCGCAGAATGGCCGACTCTGGTTAGAATTCCCTTGAACAAAAGCATGACTCATGATGACCATGGCAGTAAAAGTGACACTGTATAAGTTTGTTATGTAGGAGGCAGAACAAACTCTCCATATGATTGGAAGAGATAACCAACCGGGGGAGAACTGACAAGTGAAACATGGTAAAGGCTGAACCTAGGTCAAAACTAAAAACCATCCCAAATGAAGGAAATATATATAAGTATATGTGCTTTGTTCAAGGGCGACAAATTGACTCTGTACTGCCATCAAAACAACGAAGATACATCCCGTTCCCACTCTTTTTGTTATATTTGATTTTTTTGTCTTTTTCATATAATAAGCCTAAAAAAGAATAAAAGAATTCTATGGTACAATGGATAGAACGAGTATCAAAAAATCAGACGCACTAGTTCCTGGGATTGGAACAATCCTATGCTCAATGCAAGGTGGCGGAAACTGGTAAGCGATACTCAGAGGAACGTTCCATTCATGGGTAAAAGGGTGTCAAGTCGCGATAGCTAAGTGCATGCAATGGTTAACTTGTACACATATTCAAGGTCAAAAGTTGGCTTAAACACTAAGTCCATATGAATTCGGCTAAAGGCCAGGATAAACAAGTAGCCAATATGCAATGCAGTAATACAACTTAACGACACCAGGGAGCCTCTAGGGTAAAAGCCAGAAAAAATGATAGTGAGGAAGAAGAAGAATGAAGCTTCAACACATAAGTCATGGCGGGACTAAAGAGGACTCCCGAGCCTACATAGAACGCAGCATGGGAAACAAGTGATAGCGCGGAACTAACTAGGAAGCCCATGTAAAGGAAGGCTCTACCACCAAGTCATGATTAAATACTCGACGAGTGAAATGGGTGTAATACTCATGACCTGATGGGATCGACCCTAAGGCAAGTGATCAGTATGGAGGTTAGTATGCAAGATGCAGCGGAAAGTAATTTCCCTAACCTATATGCCAGTAAAGATCATATACCTGCCGTGACGAGTCGGTAATCATGGATCAAAAACCGGGAAAAATCTCAAAATCGTCAAAATGTACCTGAAAACATACCAAACTGGGCACTTCGAAGCATGCGGGTTATGCAGCTTAAGATAGATCGAAAAAATAAGCATAACAAGTTTTTGCGAAAATTTTCAACTTTTTAGGCATAAATAGACAAATTACCTCATATTTGGTTCATTATTGCATTGCTGATTTGGAGAAAAGTGCTCTGGAGCAAAAAACTTATTTCGTCAAATCAGGAACAACCGACCGTCGAAACACACCGAATTTGTCAGGTAGGCTCCTCAATCATCCTTGCAAATCATTTTGTCCGTTTAGAAATTAAAATTTAGTGATTTTCACCATTAAAACCCTTGCTAAAAAACTCGGACTTGCGCATACGCGGGTTTGTAACAGGAAAGTCGCGTATACACGCGACTGTGCATAGAAAAAGTCATGTATGCGCAGGCCCGAATCAAAAAATGCGTGGCTAATGCATGATTTAATGAATTTTGACAGGATGACAATCTCATGGAGAGAGCGTGAACACAGTGCAATTGATCAAGAGGTCATGCAAGATCGAGCATCGCAAAATATTCTTCGGAATTGCGGATTGTTCAAATTTTTCAAAATGCCAAATATGAAAAGCAATGTTCGGTTGCTAGAAATGCTCGTCAATTACTGGGAACCAGACCAAGATTGCTTCGTTATAGATCAGATGCCAGTACGCATTGAAGTGGAAGACATATACTTTATCACTGGACTCTCCCGGAGGGGAGAACCAGTAGACTTGCACGGGAAGCCCCTGGGAGGGTTAACCGTGGAAGATTATGTCCACGTGTATTGCGTAGAGGGTTCCAAAAAGGTTGGAACTCAGATTGCAATTAAAGATTTACGGGATTTGCACATGAAAATCCTCCTTTTCACCATCGGCAGAGTGGCAGGATCTGCCTCCCTACATCAGGCGTCCAGGACGCAAATGAGCATAGCAGTAGAATTCTTGACTCATGTGTATGATTGGTGCACAGCCCTATTACTGAACATGAAGCAACAGTTGACCTCAATCCGCCAAGAAAATACCAAACACTTTGGCTACGGTACAATTTTGACAACATTCTTCTTTGAGAAGATACCAGCATTGAGACCCAGAGTTATCTCTACCATCAGCAGCCCGCGGGACCCAAGAATTGCCTGTTGGGCAGATATGATGAAGAGATTGGGGGGTAGTGAAGTACCCTGGACCACTTGGGACGATGAGTTCTTCCTTTGGTGGGGAGAACAAATCATCGCGGTGGACGACTATCCCTATGCCGGGATGGACTTTCGTGGAGATCCAAATCTAGTTCTTCCACCAGGCACAGCATGGGGCACAGTCGATAAGTTTGCAAAAAAAATTTGACTTATATAATTTTTTTGGATTTTTCAAATATGTATGAAAAAATGAAAAAAAAACATGTTTTTGATTGGATTCATAATGACTGACAATTTAAAATGATCATGATTCAGATGTTGGACCAGTTCGACCTAAGGGTCTCCCGCGCCACAAGCGTCGCAGGGACGAAGCAGATACAGTGGATTCAGATAGGACCCTCCAGGCTGTGCAGAGGAACTTGGAGGGGTTAACCTGCCAAATACCTATGGCTGTCGTGGAAGACCTGCCGGAAGCCATCCAGAGACGGGTGGTAGGAGTGCCCTGAGACTGGGTATGATTATTCTGCCGAGTTGCCACCGCGGTCACATTCTATAGGAACATGACTTCTGGGCAGGGACCTCAGGAGTAGACAGATATTATGTATTAGAAGATTGTATATTCTTTTTTGAGACTAAACATGATCGGGCATAAGCCCAAGTTTTGTATGACCTTATGGATCCAAATTTTGTAAAGTTTTTGAACACTCTGATGATATATATACAACGATATTTGATGTGATGTGATAAATGTATCAAATGTATGATGTTTTTGATGATTAAAATTTTATTGTATGGAATGATTAATATGCCAATCCAATGCTTGATTAGCTAATGAGTCAGCAAACCAATTGTCAGCTCGAGGAATATGAATGAAAGTTAAAAATTGAAATGACCTTTGTAACAAACATACCCTCAAGAACAATCGTAATAAAAATGGATCTCGTACCCGATAAGTGTTGTTCAACTGCGACACCACCAGCTGAGAGTCCAAGAAAACTACCAACGAATCAACACCCAAAGATATTGCCTTCGAGAGTAGATGAAAAACTGTAGTGTATTCTGCTATATTATTTGAAGCAGGACCAATGTAGACCCCTCTTGATACTAACAGCTGACCGGATGGATAATGAAGCACCCAAGCCGCGGAAGCTAAGTTCCGGGTGTGTCTACTAGCACCATCGGTGAAACCAAAATGACTCATGACATCCAACACAACCTGCCAAAGCAGATCAAAAACATCACCAACCCATCAAAGATCGAAAATCAACCAGATATGTACAAAGAAAAAACTACTATATACAAAAGCAACATGCCAGGCCGAAGCCTAGGCATAATACTTCTTCAAATAGAGCCCATTTCGGGGCTCCGGCAACTCGTTCCCTTCGAAATCAACCAAGGTGTATGCTCCTTTCTTAAGGACCTTTTTAACGATATAGGGGCCATACCACATAGACTTAAACTTTCCTGCCCCCAGGGCATCTTTTTCTTGGGCATAGACCAAAACAAGGTCACCTTCTGAAAAGACCCTAGGCTTGACCGCCTTATCGTACTGAACTTTTACTCGGTTTTTATGTGCTTCATTCATCGTGGTGGCATCCCGACGCTGCTCATCGAGATGTTCCAGATTAAGAAGCCGTTCTGCCAGACTAGAAGTGTCAGGAAGAAGTTCAACAGCTAATTTAAGAGAAGGAATTTCGCATTCAATGGGAAATACGGATTCCACCCCGTGCACTAGCTGAAACGGAGTAAAGCCAGTTGCAGTTTTCACTGACGTCCTGTATGCCCAAAGTGCAGGATATAGCATAATATGCCAGTTGGATCTAGCTTTATCAATTGTCCATTGAAGAATTTTCTTCAAGGATTTATTCACGGCTTCCACTTGCCCATTGGCCTGAGGATAATATGGAGATGAATGCTCCTGCCGGAAACCCAATTTGAGAGCCAACTCAGCCATCATACTATTCTGAAAATGACTGCCATGATCAGTGACAATCTCTCTAGGAATACCAAAACGAGCGATAACTTGGTTAAAAAGAAAAAGAGCTGCAGTCTCACCATCGTTCCCAAAAGTAGGCATAGCCTCGACCCACTTTGTAAAGTAGTCTATTGCTACAATAATGTACTTGTGACCTTTAGCTGAAGGCGGGTTACAAGTAGTATAATCAATACCCCACTTTGTAAAGGGACCAACAGTAATGACTGGAAAAAGCGGAGCTAGATGAGCGCGCATTTTTCGAGTATAGACTTGACACGGATGACACTTTTTGACCGATTCGATACAATCTTTGAAAATCGAGGGCCAAAAGTACCCAGCACGCAAGATTTTTTGGGCTGTAGCAAGCCCAGATAAATGACCCCCACAAGCTCCACTGTGGGAATCATTCAGCACAGCCTCAGCTTCTTCGAGAGTTAAGCAGCGTCTCAGGATTGAATCAACCCCTCGATGGTATAAAGCATCACCAATAATCAAATAATTCTTAGCCAAGTGACGCAACTTACGACGCTCGTCTTTCGAAAAAGTAGAGGGAAACTTCGCAGTCTGAAGATACACAATGATATCTCCATACCAAGGATCCTATGAAGAGATAAGAAACAAGTGTTCATCCGGAAAGGATTCATCATAGATCATCTCTTCTCCACAGGGCAACTCGGAGATCAATTCTGCGAAAACCAATGATTTCTTGGATTTGGCAGACATAAATTCAAGATCAAATTCCTGCAAAATCACAATCCATCGATTGTATTTGCCCCCAATCACTCGCCTACTGAGGACAAACTGAAATGGATTGGCAGCTGCCAAAACATAAGTTTTGCGAAGAATAATGTAATGCCGGAGTCGCTGCACAGCATGAACTGCTGCTAAAGCTAATTTTTCTATCGGAGTGTACCGAAGTTCAGGTCCTACCAGTCCTCGACTTAGGTAGTAAATAACATGCTCTGCAAGAGCATCATCCTCCTGAACCAGAACCATACCAATGGTAGATTCTGCTGCTGCCAGATACAAAAGGAAATCCCTGCTATAATCAAGTGGACTCAATAAAGGAGCAGAGGTCAATGCTTTTTTCAAAGCATCGAATGAGCGTTGAGCGAAGTCATCCCAAAGAAATGGAACTCCCTTCTTCAATAATCTCATAAATCCCTTTGTAACTTCAGCATAATTTACGATAAATCTCCGAAGAAAATTAGACTTTCCTTATAGACTTTGAAGCTGACGGATAGAGGACGGGGGAGGCAACCGAAGTATTGCCTCAACCTTGAAGGGATCTACCCTAATCCCTTCCCTAGACACAATGAATCCCAATAACCGGCCGGATGTAACCGCGAAAACGCACTTGTTCGGATTCAATCTAATCTTATAGAAACGACATCTTTCAAATATTTGCCGGAGGTGACTAGGATGATCCATCCTCTTTCGAGAATGAGCAGCTAGATCATCCAATTATGCCTCGATAATCTTTTTGATGTCGTGGAAGGCATATGACATGGCCCGCTGAAAGGTAGCCCCAGCATTTTTAAGACCAAAAGGCATCTTCTTGTATGCAAACGTACCCCATGGACAAATAAAGGCAGTCTTATGTTGATCTTCAGGACGGATAGTAATTTGATTATATCCGAAGAAATCGTCCATGAAGGAGAAAATCTCATTACCGGCACACTCGTCAATGATCTGATCAATAAATGGTGTGGAGTAATTATCTTTAGGACACACTTTATTTAGGTCTCTGAAATCGATGCACACTCGAATCGTTCCTTGCTTTTTATCTACGGGAACGGGGTTTGAAACCCATTCAGTCAAAGGAACAGGGAAAATGAATCCTGCCTTAAGCAGCTTTTCAACTTCAGTTTTGATAGTTGCTGCCTTCCTAGGATTGACCAGATGAAGTTTTTGCCTCACCGGCTTAGCGTTTTCATACGTCTTGATCTCATGCTGGACAATAGATGGGTCTATACCAGGCATTTCCTCATAAGACCAAGTGAATACATCCCTATACTCTTTAAAGAGCTCGGTGTAAATTTGAACCTCTTCACGGGAACATTCAGCTCCAATGAAGACATTCTCGATAATATTAGGATCCCTGGAAATGTTCACCGGGATAGTAGGAGAAATCACAGCCATGTTCCCTTCGGCATAAACCTGTGTTAGTGCTAAGGGGTTCAAGACTGGGTGAACAGGACCAGGAGACTGAGGACTTGGAAAACTTGTTTCAACTTCGCTCAAGTCAGGTAAGAAGTAAGACCGATGATGCAAATCATCCCACGGTCTATCTATACCGATCATGTAGCTTCGGGATGAGCCTCTTCGAGATGGAAGAGTGGTATCCATCCAAATCTGAGCGAGAAGAAGAACTAAGCGTCCAAACCGAAGCCACATCACCATCCAACTCTTAGGTGAAAGGAGGCTGGGATGGATGCAACAGAGTCAACAATAAATCGATATACGATCTACATGTCATTTGAAATAAAGGAAGAGGTATTCCACCCTTGACCTTCACGCTAATAATGTGGCGGTAGGGAAGGTAAGGTCCAGGGGTCCGAAAAATAATGAGTTCTAAAGAACTCTCTTCGAAGAGGAGCCTTGGAGGATGAAATAGCATTAATATGAACCGTAGGAGGAGGAATATCAAAAGTACCCATCAAGGAGGAATACATTCCAACTCCTAAATTCTCAACAGGCACCTTAGTATTATCCAACTTAGGAATAGATGAGTCAGTAGACGCATTCGGGTCTACAGGAGGACAGTCCAGTTGATCCACTGTAACAATCCTCCCTTCGTGGGGGAAACATATAATTCGAAATAATGAGGATGCAATGGCATCCATCTCATAAATCCAGTTCCTCCCCAACAGAAGGTTGTAGTCCAAGCTTGCATCCACTACCTCAACTTCTATATTGACAGTTTTTCCCCCAACACAGATGGGCAAAGCTGGGACAATACCATGGGGTCTGTGAGAATGACCATCGAACGCAGTCAGAACAGTGCTAGATGGAACAGCTTTGGGAGATCCAAGTGTCTTCTAGCATGCGAGAGACATCACGCATGTGGAAGCACCCTCATCAACAACCGTCCGAAAGATGTTACACTTCCGGTACGATGATTTAATATGAAAAGCCATGTGATGAGGAAGTCTCTTCTTAAAATTAGTCATATCAAAAGTAATCAGAAGAGAATTTTTTGGATCAATAGCCCCAATGGCAGTGAGCAAAGCACTGCACTGAGCTGGACAAGACTGGAGTACCTCTAAAGCCGACATAGCACAAGGACTCTGCGCCAGATTCTCCACAATCGAGTAGTTCTGGGAAGCCCTAGCATTCGGATTAATCGTTGATCGCTTAGAAGATGCTTTGGGCATCCGAGGCATAGACTCAACAGTAGGCTTCATAATGTGAAGAGGCTCAGTAGCATCAGGGACTTCCTTAGCTTTCAAAGACTCTTCTCTGCCATAATCACGGGATCTCGTAGCGATATCTGCGTGAGTACTCATCATGAAAATGTTCGATGGAATTTCCCCTTCCTGGGTGCCCCCAGAGGAAGCCCTAGGATTTTGGTTCGCGCCAACAACTAATTGTTGCCCTTGGGGAAAAGGGTTTGTTAACACAGCCTGGGAACTAGAAGAACCCTGTTGGGCTAACAAGCGCTGCACATCCTGAATTTTAGGGCAAAGGTGTGTGAGATGGTCTCCAGTACACAATTTGCATGGAAACTTCACTTTATTTTTCTCCTTTGGACCCTCACCAACATGCTCGTTGGTTTTATTTTCATTACCCTTCCCGTTCTTGCCCTTCTTCTTGTTATTTCGTCCCTTCTTCTTCCCCTCAGATTGTTGATTTCCTTTGGGATCAGAAGATTGGACAACATTTATGGACAAAGACTGGGAAGGTGATGACTCAGCAGGCGTAGCCTGACTAGAAGGAGCAGATTGTAAAGACAACTGCTGTAGTTGAGTAAGCAGGCTGGCTGCACCACTATTGATCGATCCGACAAGCCCATCACCATGCGGACCAGGCTTAGTTTTTGATAAATCTAATTTGGAGCGAGGAGCATTGGGAAAATATTTATAAAGGACCCCAGACTGAGAATAGATCAGTTCCAGCTGCTGGGCCCTAAAAATGGCCTGCTCCTCAGAAAATACCCCAGATAGGGATACATCTTTTGAAATTTCTGACTGCAGAGATTTCAGAAACCATTCGAGAAGGAATTCTCCTGGAATATGAGCTTTAATAAGCCTCTTCCTTCTCCTCCATTCCTGAATGTGATCAGAAATGTGGGTTGCTTCGTCCTGCTTAAAATTAGCCAGGAGTTCCGTCCCAGCCTCATATCAGACAGGCAACTGAAAATGGTTTAGAAATGTGACAGCCAGTTCTCCAAATGTAGCAAAACTGCCCCCAGTTAGCTCGATATACCATTTGGCAGTGTTTCCAGTTAGGGTGCGTTGAAATAATCTCAACCTAATCGAATCATCGATCAGGGAGTTCGAAGAACACCATAAGTGGAAAGTGGTGATGTGGTCAGCCGGATCCTCTCCATTCTTCCCTTCAAACTTTGGAATGTCTGAAGGAAGTTTGGTCGGGACCGGAGTCCACCCCGGACTATAACAAATCAGATCATTAGTCAACTTCGACAGATCTGGCAAGTTTAACATTGCCAGAAAAGGTAAGCGAGGCGGAGCCTGAGGATTCCATCCTTGATGGGATGGATTCCCAACATTCTAAAAAGAATACCCTGGATTTGATGAGGCACCAGGTTGCCAAAAAGGACTAGTAGAAAAAGGAGAAGAACCTCCTCCCCACGCCGAGTTACCAAAGCCCAGACCAGTTCCCCCCGCTGAAGTATTAAATGAAGACGAAAGCCCCTGATAGGGGTTCCAGGCATTAGACAGAGGAGAAAAAGTCTGATAAGCACTCGACGAAGGGAAAGAAGTATTCCCTTGATGACCTGCGTAAAACTGATTCCCTGCCCCCGCTGTAGTAAATACAGGGTTCCATCCTGTAAAAGTAGTCGAACTTTGCCCCCCAGACCAAGGGTTGAAACTCTGGGTCTGAGAAGTAAATGGAAAGGACCCTAAAGAAGGATTCGAACTAGGAATGTGTCCAGTTCCGAAGGGGAACCCTTGAAACGAAGCTGATCCACTAGACATGGAAGACATGGGTGTAGATCCAGTTGAAGCAGCGGAAAAGGAAAAAGAGGGATTCCCACTAGAGGGAATCCCTGAACAGAAGGGACCAGAATGAGAAGCATGTGCTTGGGTGAAACCAGAGCCAAACACAGCAGCACTAGAAGCAATCAAAGATGAAGCAATAGTTCCCCCTGCTTCAATAGAAGCATGAGTCTGAATGCCTGCAGCACTCACAGCAGAAGCCGCGTTCCCAGTCGTGGCCATCGAAAGGTAAGAATGATACGAAAGATCTTCTGGTCTCTCTGACTCAGGTCCGATGTATTGAACAACAAACGGATAATCAGGAGGAAGAGGAGATGGACCTGACGCAGGAGGTTCAGGTACGTATTTAATTTGAAAATATTCTTCCTGAGGAAATAGAACTCGCGAGGTGAGCGGAACGCTCCTCTCGGAACCAACACCAGAATCAACTATGAAACCTTTAGACCCCTCTGGAGGATCTCTCTCCACTGTGTCAGATGCAACCGAGTGGTAACCACCTGCTAAATCACTCCTACGCCTTCTCGAAGAAGGCTCTGAACTCTTGGGAAATAACCCCCAGATTCTCCTCGATCGACGAGGTGCTTGATCAGCCACTTTTATAGATTTTAATTAGACTCAAAAAATTGAAAATCTAGGCAAGCGAGGAGCAAATAACACTCACTAAAAGAAAAATCCCTAAGATACAATCAAGCAAACAGCCTTCGAGTATTTCCGCTCCGGGTGATGAGGACCGGACACCAAAATACAAGAAAGCGAAATATAGGACCTCCCGAAAGCAGTCTGGGATAATTACGGCCCAGGCCTACTAGCGAAGGTATCAGAAACAGTTACGCCAACCTCCTAACGACAGCCTTTGCCGGCTCAAGCACCCAAGCTTCGCAAGGGCACCCCCCAAAAGTACTACTGAAAGTGATGGGACGTCTGCCTCAGGTACCATGGGTATTCCCCCCCGCAGTCACCTATGTGGAACCTAGGAGTGGCAACTATGGGCACCAATCCGTGTCAGAAGCCGGGCGGAATGGTCTTGAGGTCAGATTCAGCTAACCGGAGGGGGGGTATCCCTCTTCTCAGCCTTCACTTCCCCTCGTGCTTGACTCTTTGGAGGAGAGCTTTCCCGATCCACCTAACGGAGTTGGATTTCGCTCAATTAATCAACTTCTATGTTTTGTTTGAGTGACCTTGGAGAGTTAACTCTCCACTCACCTAATCCAAGGCCCTACAACCTAGCTAGTTGGTGTATGACACTTAGAAAACTTGTTAGTTGATTTTAAATTATATCGCTTATTTTAATGGGCTGTTATGTTAAGTCACAAGGATGTGGAAATGAAACTTATGATGTTTTGACGCAGAAAGAAATTAATAAAAACCAAACTACATGCAAATGCAGTTATTGTCTTTCGATGAAAAGCAACTTCTATACAGGTTCTACAAGATTAAAAATTGTATTTTTCTTTTCAGATAACAGACTCACACTCACAAAAATTACGAAAATGACTAAATGCTTAAGTGCACCTAATGCAAATCACTACAAGCATGCAAATTCTAAGATGCAAAATCTCCTAAAGTAGAGTGAAATTTCCCAAAAGCTCCTTCAGTTTCAACTCTTTTTGGTTGTCCAGAAAGCTAGTTCCCGAAACCAAGAACTCTTAATATAAAGACACCAAAAAAATGCTTAAAAACAAAGGGAAGAAATCAATGACAACTTCTTTCCCAAAATCAATCCAAAACCAAAAGCAAGAAACCCCACCAAAACTTCAAAAGATATAGCGAAACGAA
This sequence comes from Pinus albicaulis, assembly GCA_034641835.2. Lineage (NCBI taxonomy): Eukaryota > Viridiplantae > Streptophyta > Pinopsida > Pinales > Pinaceae > Pinus > Pinus albicaulis. Next base: position 251,027 of record JAXQQM020072984.1, read on the forward strand.
AAAAAAATGCAATAACAAAAGCAAAAAACAAGACAAAATGTTTTTTGAGTTTTTGAAATGCAAAAACAAAAGCAAAGCAAAATTTTTTTTTGAGCTTTTGAGTTTTATAAAGGAAGAGCTCGAAAAGACCAAGCAAAACTATAAAATTCCAAGCCAAACAATACTGAATTTCAAGCACAAACTTCAACAATGCTCCAAATCTTATAAGGCTAACTCGTAGCAAGATCAATAAGAGCAAAAGAAGACAAGAAAACTCAGCCACTCAGCCTAGAAGAATAGCACAACCTTGCCACAAAAAAAAACTTCGAAGAAGCAAGAAAGACTCTTCAAAAGTCGCAACAAGACCTAGCCTACTGAACTCAAGAAAACCAATCAAAAAAGGGAAAAAATCGTAGTGCAAAGCAAAACACAAAGGTAGGAACGAGTAAACGAGCAGAAGCTCTCTGTTCTGATAAAGAAGAACAACCAAGAATGCTCAGAAAGAGATCTTGGTACTCAAACCAGAAGTGCCAGCACAAGAAACAACACTTTGCCAAAAAGACTAGTTTTCAATCAAACGAAAGAGAGAAAAGACCAAAGACCACTTCCTTCACAATCCAGAGAGTACAAAGGCACTGTAGGAACAGGTCTCCACAGCCAGAAAGGACTAAAAAGTCAAGAAATCCAAAAATTCAAAATCTGCCTAGGTATACGCTACTTCACAGTTTAGCAACAAGCATGCATACGCGACTGTGCTAAAGGAAACACACGTATACGCGACTCCCTTTAGACAAACTTGCGTGTATACGCGACTGTGTGCAGAAAAAAGCGCGTATACAAAGGTAAATAGTGAAAAAACAAAAAGGATCAAACCTGGATAAGAAACCAGGACTTGAGACTGACTGAGAAATAGTAAACTGGACTGCAAATGAAAGTTAAAACTGTTGGAAACCTATCAAACAGCTGAAACCACCCAACAGGGGAATCACAAGAATGCGATCCCCAGCGGAGTCACCAGTTCTGTTTCGGGGAATATCACCCTAGAGGTTTGTTGGGCTTAAACCTCCACAGAGTAAGGGCATGCTACTTAAGAAGGACTCACACAACCATACATGTTGATGAAAAACTAAATAGAGTAGATCGAGGAAGTTACCCGTAGGTCCTACGGTTGAAGTAGATCCCGCGGGGTCCAAACCCCCAGCAACCGTTCTTCCTTCTTAACTTGAAAGACAAGAAGAAAAAAGCCCGAAGAACTGGTTGTACAGCATATATCTACTCTAAATGTTAGTGAAATCCATATAAAACATTAGATAAACCATAATGAATGCTTAAATAACAATATTCTCATGTATACAAGCAGACACTAACACATATATTTTGGGAACAAGATGGTACTTCTGTATTATAAATAGCATGTACAGAAATAACGAGTGGAGATATCACCTGAATATTTCCACGATCTTCAAGCAAACCGTCGTCCGGATCTGCCCCACCCTTGCCTCGCTAAGATTCCTTCCAAACTGGTGCATACGAGATGACATATAGGAAGATGAGCATCTCCAGGAAACAAAGGTTTCCTACAATGAACTAGGAAGTGCAGGAGGCACGGGAATTCAGACTTGGATAAGGAATACCAACAGAGTATAATATCAATAAATTCTCTCTCTCCCTTAGGCCATGCACATGAGGGGCTTTTATACTCCCTCAAATTAGTTTCAACAGTTGGAAACAGTTGGCCACGTGCTAGGGTGGTTGAACTACCAGAGTAACCATCAACCCAGCCCGAAAATAGGGAATTTTTATATATTTTTTAATGATTTTAATGGCATACGCGGAAAAGTGCATGTAGACTCGCGTATACATGCGGAAAAAGCTGGGCATAACTGCGTATGGGGATTTTTACACTGTTTTTAAGTGAATTTGTCCAAGTCTGTAGGAATGGGTGCCCAAAGCCATAAAAGCAATCATGAATCATATGAAGGTGAGAAATGATGCTATAACAGTATTGGGTTTATATTGGTAGGGGGTTAAATAATGTGATTTTTAGGGTCATTTTCCAATATGTACTCAAATTAAGGGTACTTTTTAATATGTTATGATTACACATGATATGTTATATGTTTATTAAGTGACGCCCTTGTGGTGTTACCAAACATATCATTAGCAATACCAATTTGGTATCTCTTCCACCTACGGGAACATAAGCCACTCACATCATTGCCACAGGGTTGAAGCCCCTCAGTCCCGAGGAGGCCCCACCCGTCCAAGAAACGGTCGAAACCACCCCTGTAAAAGAAATTTCCATTTCAAAATCGATTATTATAGCTAAGAAAACCGAGAAAAGACAAAAGAAGATGGAGACTCCCACCATACAATGGGAATCACCAGTCTATGCCATATGTGATGTAATAGGACATCCTACCCATATCTACCTAGATATGGATGAATTAAAACCACTCCTTGGCTCTGAGACAAACATCTGATGTCGCGTTCCCATAAAAAGGAACCAACCACCAAAGGTAAAGGAAAATCAATGTGTACCAATCACGCATGTGTTATCTGCAGCAACTATGGGCACTATACCCATCATTGTCTAGAGATCTTGCGATACAGAGATCCCTTACATGCCATTGAGTGATCCGATCAAGAGGATCCCTCCACCCATGCAACCAGAACTCAACCTTGTACCATTTTGTACCTACAAGAATAATGAAGGGCACTAGAAAGACCCCTAGTCATGCTCCCTCCTGTGATACACTGCACACTATGCGATGAGCATGCTCACTTCCTTGAAGA